>SJYC01049935.1:0-13994 GCA_006408675.1 Madoqua kirkii | reverse complement strand
CTGAACTGAACTGAGGCAGAAAAAAAAAGAATATGCTTCTGAAATGGACAAGAAAACTCTCCAAACTACACACAGTGAGATGTAGATTTTTGTATAAAAAATGGCCAAAACTTTTTTCCTTTCATTTTTTATTGTGGTAAAATACCATAAATACCATCTTGAACATTTTTAAGTATATGGTTCAGTGACATAAGTACATTGATACCATTATGTGATCATTATCACCATCCATCTCTAGAACACTTCTTAGTACAGACTTGGAACTCTCTCCTCATTGAATAGTAACTCCTCCATTCTCTGCACCCCATAGATCCTGGTCGCTGCTGACCAAATCTTTCAGTTCTTAAGTTTAGCTGCCTTCTTTCAGTTCTTTTGATCCTTTACCTCTCCATAGCACTGGACACCATTGACCAACTGTGGCTTTTTGAAAAGCTCTGTGGTTTTTTTAGTTTTGTTTTTTGACTTTTCTGTTTCTTCCAGCTGCTTCTCTGCTCCCCAAGGAAAGGAAACTTGTTTTTTTTTTTTTCCCCATTCCCTCCTAACTGGATACATGGAAAATTTCAGCTATGATCCTTAGCCTACCTTTCCCACTGTCACTTTTCCCTAAGACGTCTGTGTGTGTGTGTGTGTGTGTGTGTGTGTGTGTGTGTGTAAATTTAACTGCTGCTGCTAAGTCACTTCAGTCGTGTCTGACTCTGTGCGACCCCATAGACGGCAGCCCACCAGGCTCCCCCGTCCCGTCCCTGGGATTCTCCAGGCAAGAACACTGGAGTGGCTTACCATTTCCTTCTCCAATGCATGAAAGTGAAAAGTGAAAGGGAAGTCACTCAGTCGTGTCCTACTCTTAGCGACCCCATGGACTACAGCCTACCAGGCTCTTCCATCCATGGGATTTTCTAGGCAAGAGTACTAGAGTGGGGTGCCATTACCTTCTCCAGTAAATTTAACTATCATGTCTATTTAGACAATTCAGAAACTTTTGTCTCTGATCCTGTTCTATCACTCTAACCTCTGGTGTGTACATTACCACTCAAGACTGTTGCCCTCATGTCATATGTAATGTTTTCAAGGATTTTGTCCTGTTATCATTTCTTCCGTGTTCCTTTATTTTCTGTCTCTTTTTTTGCCACTTTCTTAATTTATCTCTCACATTCTCCAAGAAACTAAAATGCTTCTTGATCTCCCGCTTCCACTCACTAAGTATTGTGGGTTCCACCTTTGAAAATCTCGCGTATCTCTCTTTTACTTTCTTCAGTGCTGCCGTTCAGGTATAACTGTTGGTGGGCTGTCTCATGTCAGACTATCTCCTCCTGAAGAGTTGTGCACACTTCTGCCCCATTCACCTTCCCCAAAGATCACTTTCTTCAAGTCTATCACTTCACTGAACCTATTTCCCATGGTCTTCTATCGAATTCTTCTGCTTGGTTTCAAGTCTCTCAAACCGTGTTTCATCTCATATACGCTTTCTGTACTCTGGTCACGTTGGTCTCTGTCCTGACACTTGGATGTTCTTATTTCTGTGCCTTTAACCACATGATTCATTTTCTTCCAAGCACCCTCTATCTTTCTCTGACTACATTCTCGTACATGAAGGCTGCTCCAGTTCTCACTGAGGTCCTCATCTCCCCTTTCTCTAAACTTCTGGGGTCGTAGCTGGTACCACAGGCATCTTAGCATCACTTACAGTCCTAGATTGCTTGCTTTTCTACATGTATTTTGTGATCTCCCTACTTAATTTCAAATTCCTTGAGGGCATAGGTCTACATAGCTACTGAATGACTGGAGTTTTTCATCAGACAGAAGTGTCCTAGGTTTGGAATAATTATCAAACTTCACGTCTTGAAAAACACATCAAGGAAAATTGCAAAGCTCCTTCTTAAGTAAAGGAGTTTTGACCAAGTAAATTTTGCTTTTCAGGTAACTTTATTATAGTGTGGTTGTTGAGATCCTGTTTTGGAAAGCAAAGCTATAGATTCTGGAAGGAGGCCAGAGGGAAAACTCCAGTGGAGATGCTAGCAAGAATTAAGACATGAGTTCTCCACAGATTACTCTTCACATGCATGCCATTAAGTTGTGATTCAGCTCCTCGTCTTAAAAAGAAGTGTTACTGGAGACCTTTGTGGCTCAAATGTCATAAGCAGCCATAAAGCTATACTGAAGTTTGAACATTTTAGGGGGAGAAATTTCCCCCTTTAAAAGAAAGTTTCTGCATTGTCTATACTCTGACATTAGATGGAAGTAGAGAGTTATAGACCTAAAGTCCAAAGATCTAAGGTCACAAAGTCTAAAGATCCTTCCAATAGTCAGATAATTGGATGAGTTTACATTTGTATAATTAGCTGGATTAGACATTCATCAGATTTATTGATTGATCTGTTCAAACAATCTGTTTTTGGTCTCGTTGATGACCTGGTTTCCTTTTGTTTCTACCCATTGTGTTTTATCCATGCAAAGATGCATTGTCTGACCCAGCGGTATAATACATTAAGGAGACTACAGGTGAAGTACATTTTACCCTGTTTATTTTATAGCATTGCCAAATAGGTGAGAGGACAACAGGCTCTTCAGTAGTGCATGAAGTCAGCCATCTGCTCCAGTTTCTCTAGGCTTCCCAGCTATAATCTGAAGCTGAATCGGGATCTAAGCAAGCTCTCCCACTGCCGAATGAGGGAGGTGAAATGGCTGGCCTCCTTTCTAGTGCCATGACTCACGATTTCAATCTGTTCTCGAATGGGTTCTCAGATGCCCTCTGTAACTCAGAGCATTACAGTTCTCTAGACCTACAGAAACTCTGGGTTAGATTATCAGACTTTCCTCTTTCCCTCCTGTTAGAATCATTTCAGCACAGGGTCTTTGAACTTGTCCAGTCTACCACATAATTGCTTGAGTGCAGGTGGTACTCCAGAAGTGGATGATAAGTAGCCCCAGTTTTCCTGGTCACTAACATAGTATTTCAGAAAAAGGAAGTGATGAGTAAAGTGAAAGATAGTTGTCTCAAGAAATATTCCTACTCATAGTAAGGCAGAAGTTAGGTAAGTTAGAAGATACTCGAGCAGGAGAAATAGGCTTCAATGGGATGCTTAGTGATAACAGAATTCAGCCAAGAGAGGTAGTGGGACAGTACTGTACTTAAGTAACAGCAAGCATTTTTAAATATAGTCAGCAAAACTGAACCTAAAAATTGAGGTGGTTATAGTTAGTGGGCAGGGGAGGCTTTTGGTCATTCTATAAGTATCATGCCTTCAGGAGAAGTGAAGATGTTTTGATCTGTCCTTTCTTTTAAATTAATACCATTTAAATAGAGAATGCTTGAATCTTGTATGGAGTCTAACACACTAAACATGTAGGCAATGAATAATGGTCGAATTATCAAAATTACAATTAAAGTTTTGCTGGACAGTATGGTACTGGCACAAAGACAGAAATATAGATCAGTGGAACAAAATAGAAAGCCCTGAGATAAATCCACACACATATGGACATCTTATCTTCAACAAAGGAGGCAAGAACATACAATGGAGTAAAGACAGTCTCTTTAACAGGTGATGCTGGGAAAACTGGTCAACCACTTGTAAAAGAATGAAACTAGATCACTTTCTAACACCACACACAAAAATAAACTCAAAATGGATTAAAGATCTAAACGTAAGACAAGAAACAATAAAACTCCTAGAGGAGAACATAGGCAAAACACTCTCCAACATAAATCACAGCAGGATCCTCTATGATCCACCTCCCAGTATACTGGAAATAAAAGCAAAAATAAACAAATGGGACCTAATTAAAATTAAAAGCTTCTGCACAACAAAGGAAACTATAAGTAAGGTGAAAAGACAGCCTTCTGAATGGGAGAAAACAATAGCAAATGAAGCAACTGACAAACAACTAATCTCAAAGATATACAAGCAACTTATGCACCTCAACTCCAGAAAAACAAATGATCCAATCAAAAAATGGGCCAAAGATCTAAACAGGCATTTCTCCAAAGAAGACATACGGATGGCTAACAAACACATGAAAAGATGCTCAACATCACTCATTATCAGAGAAATGCAAATCAAGACCACAATGAGGTACCACTTCACACCAGTCAGAATGGCTGCGATCCAAAAATCTACAAGCAATAAATGCTGGAGAGGATGTGGAGAAAAGGGAACCCTCTTACACTGTTGGTGGGAATGCAAACTAGTACAGCCATTATGGAAAACAGTGTGGAGATTCCTTAAAAAATTGCAAATAGAACTGCCTTATGACCCAGCAATCCCACTGCTGGGCATACACACTGAGGAAACCAGAATTGAAAGAGACACATGTACCCCAGTGTTCATTGCAGCATTGTTTATAATCGCCAGGACATGGAAACAACCCAGATGTCCATCAGCAGATGAATGGATAAGAAAGCAGTGGTACATATACACAATGGAGTATTACTCAGCCCTTAAAAATAATACATTTGACTCAGTTCTAATGAGATGGATGAAACTGGAGCCGACTATACAGAGTGAAGTAAGCCAGAAAGAAAAACACCAATACAGTATACTGACACATATATATGGAATTTAGAAAGATAGTAACGGTGACCCGTATGTGAGACAAAAAAAGAGACACAGAGGTATAGAATGGACTTTTGGCCTCTGTGGGAGAGGGAGAGGGTGGGATGATGTGGGAGAATGGCACTGAAACATGTATACTATCATATAAGAAACGAAGCGCCAGTCTATGTTCAATACAGGATACAGGATGCTTGGGGCTGGTGCACGGGGATGATCTGGGGAGATGGTGTGGGGTGGGAGGTGGGAAAAAAAAGTTTTGCTGGAAACTCAAATGATTTATTAAATTGAAGTCTTAGTTGTTAGAACCTTTATTTCTTTTAGTTAATAATAGATATAAGTACTTGAGTTGTATGAGAGCCTTTCAAGTGGTATATTTCAGAGAATGAATACCTTGAAGTAAGGCTTGGGGAGTTACCTTCCTCTACATGTCACTACTTTTAACAAAAAAGACTATTTTGAAATTGGGTAGTAGCCATTCATTTCTTATAGCCATCGTATGTATATAGTGCTCTGATGTCCAAAGTCACACCAGCATGGTTGTACCACTCATTTGGCTAAATGTCCAGCAATCTGGAAGGAGCCTAAAAGCCTTAAGCTGCCTTAAAGCTAAATTATTGACACCATTAAATATTTTTGGTAAAAGTAATTCCAGGCAAAGATCATTCTCTAGGCACACCTTCTGGGGATGTGAAAGGGAATCTGTATTCCACATTGTAAAAAATGGTGTGTTTCCTCTTTCTTTTAGAGCTTAATATGAAAATGGTATTTGAGAAATTACCAAAAAGAACTGATAGAGAAGAAAAGAACAGTTCAAAATGTGATCATGGAAAGAAATGATCTCCATGGTTATCACTGATGTAAAGATTTAAAAAATGGAATTACTTTTTAGGACACAAATCCACATCCTCAGATAGAGAAACACATGAGGACATGTGTACATTTGTACAAATCAGAAGTGCAGTCATTTGAGAGTGGAGCGGTAGCTATTTTGGTAGGTGTGGATGACTGAGTGTGTGAGAAAGATGGAGTGAGGGAGAGATAAACGAGAGTTGGAAAAGGACGGACAACATCGTTATACAACCCTGTGGGTTATTTTCTATTGTTGGGAAGTGAGAAGGACGACTGATTGTAAATGATTCATGAGGGGCCAGGTAAAGCCTCTGAGGAGGGCAGTGGAAAAATATTGTGTTGGGGACATGGATGCCTTTAGCATCTTGAGCCTTACTCTTAGCCTTGGGGGGAAAAAGAAACAAATCAAGAAAAAAAGTAAATATTACTTTGTGTTCCTTGTAATCATCTGGAAGTGCAGCTCTGCTCTTTCCTTGAAGTGGCTAGGGTCTTTACCCCAAGGAATAATTCATGGTCCAGTTTGAAAAGTAAGTAGGTCTTAGAAGGAGAACAAGAATAGAAGGGGAGAATATGTATGAAAGGGTTGGAGGCACATGGCCACCTATACTTTAGCAAAGCCCCTCATTTTTATTTTGTGTTCATGTAAATGCATCATCAAACATTTTTGAAAAAAACACTCAAGGTTTTAACAGTGCTCTCTACCGATTCTCTCTAGCCCAAGTTCAAAAGCACGCAGACATCAAAGAAATTAAAAAAAAAAAAAAAAGAAATAGAGCAAAAGAACAAACAGGGAAGGAGCAAATAAGCATACTTTATTAGGCATCTGGCACCACAATAGGTGTTTTTTACACAATATCTGCTGCTGCTAAGTCGCTTCAGTCATGTCCAACTCTGTGCGACTCCATAGACGGCAGCTCACCAGGCTCCCCTGTTCCTGGGATTCTCCAGGCAAGAACAATGGAGTGGGTTATACAGTATCTAGTTTCACAACAACTTCTGAGGTTTAGTTACAGCTTTTACCTTTTTTACATTTTTTTCCTGAAAAAAACTATAACTTTAGTCTAAGAAATTTCTCTGAGACCATGCATCTTTTAAATGGGGAAACCAGATTTTAAATGAAGCTCTATGTTCTTTCTAATTAAACTCATGACCAATAATACCTCATTTTTATTGTCTTGAAAACGTGTCACTCTTCATTCTTCTGTTTCTTTTAACCACCACATTTAAGAATAAAGTCCTATCTAATCTACCTCCTAGGCCCCTCTCAATTGTTTTTTTTTTTTTTCTTTTCTTCTTTTTCACTAACCTTCTTTAGGCCTCTAATATTTCTTCCATATTCTGTCTCATTAGTTAAAAAACTTTTTTGTTTATTTTTGGTTGTGCTGAATCTTTGTTGCTGTGCTAGTAGCTAGAATTCACATAATTCAAAGCCTTTGGAGTCTTTACATAAATTTTTAGGGTGTAAGAGGTCCTAAGACCAAAAAGGTATAAACTGCTGAGCTGTTGAGACAGAGATGAAAGCACAAGTGGCTGGGTGTGTGAAGCTAAGAAATTCTGTTGTTCATTCGCTAAGTTGTGTCTGACTCTTTGAGACCCCATGAACTGCAGCATGCCAGGCTTCTCTGTCCTTCACTATCTCTGAGAGTTTGCTCAAACTCATGTCCATTGAGTCGGTGATGCCATGCAGCCATCTCATCCTCTGTTGCCCCCTTCTCCTCGTGCCCTCAATCTTTGCCAGCATCAGAGTCTTTTCCAATAAGTTGGCTCTCTGCATCAAGTGGCCAGAGTAGTGGAACTTCAGCTTCAGCATCAGTCCTCCCAGTGAATATTCAGGGTTGGTTTCCTTTAGGATTCACTGGTTTGATCTCCTTGCAGTCCAAGGGACTCTCAAGAGTCTTCTCCAGCCCCACAGTTCAAAAGCGTAAATTCTTTGATCCTCCGCCTTCTTTACCGTCCAACTCTCATATCCGTATATGACTATTGGAAAAATCGTAGCTTTGACTACATGGACCTTTGTCTGCAAAATGATTCTAATTTCATCTTTAAAATGATGGGAGATAGTGAAAGATTTTTAAATAGGGGAGGGCAAATCGAATCTATATATTTCTGTGTTGGGAAATATCAGTCAGCATGTCCTTTGGAGACTTGCTTTGTGCTTTAGCTGAGGGGTGGCTTTGAGAGGAGGCATGGTGACCAGGTAGGAGGTTGTCCTAGTTGTTCAAGCTCAATGTGATGCAGTCTCAAAGGAGAGCAAAGGAGTGGTGGGAATCACTTTGAGGGGACTCCTGGATCTCTGTAGGACTTAGGGACTGGAGCAGTGCACAGAGTGAGTGGGAGTGAGACTCTGGAGTGCTGCAGGCTCCTGGGTCAGGTAATTCAGGGGATGCTAACAGCACTCACTGTGCTCACACCCTCTCAGATCTCTGTTTCCTCTCCAGGCTTCTGTGCTATTTCACTTCTTTGGGAGATAACTTGATGGCTCACTTGTGCAGAGGCTGCAAGTACCTGGGAATTTATGTGTTTCCCCAGCTTAACCGTGAGATGGCTTTTAGCCAGACTGACTGCACAGAATATGAAAGCTCAGCTCCCCTTCCTTGAGATTGAATAAACCGGAGATGTAAAATACACCCCAGGGCTCCCCCACAGGATTGGGCTGAAGCTAGAATTTTTGCTGCAATCACACTGTTGCTTGGCTTCCACTTTTACCATTCAGTTTTCTCTTCCTTATTCTCTTCCCTTATTCCCTTCCCTTCCTTATTCCCAAGCGCTCTCCTGGGAGCACACTTCTCTCTCTGCCCCTCACATGAATATTCATCTCAGAGTCTGCTTCTGTGGAACTTGACCCAAGACAGCACTCTTATGGACCTTGCATTTTGTGCAGATAGAACATACTATGTGTGGAGTGGACTTTAGATGAAGGAAAGTCATTTCACTTTGGACATGTTGATTTTAAGTGCACTTGGATCATTTGTGGAAATAGCTAATAAGTGGTCAGAGCTGAGTTAGAAATATTGATTTGAGAGTCATCAGGATATGGATGGTGGTTGAAGCCATGGGTGTGAATGAGGTTCGTTTAGAGGGTGTATGAGAAGTCTAGAGGTGAAGACTAGGCCATGGGGAAATTTTGACATGTATATTAGCATGTCCTTCATAAAAATCCTTTTTACACAAGTAGCACTTTCCATTTTCATATTCAGAAACATCATATCATTTGACCTTTATGGTAACAAAGGAAGGTGGGAGGCTGGATAATTATTGGCATTATCTTTCAGATAAGGAAATTGAGACTCTGAAAATTCATGTGAATTACTTAAAGTCAAGAAAATGGCAAGGCCAGCACAAAAACTCAGGTCATTTAATTCCTAGCAAAAAGATTTCCTGCCTCCCAGTTGCTTTTGAAAAAAAAAAAAAAAAGTCTTTTTTTTTTTTTTCCTTCTTCTAAGTAGTCTTGCAGTGTGCAGGCAATTGTCTTTATTACAGACTCAGCATTCTTATGAACGCATATGACATCTGTTCCAGGGTTTCTGGTATCCTCATAAATTTATTATGCTTTGCTGCATAATAACTTTGTTTCCTAGAGCCCAGAAAGTCACTTCCTTCAGGAAGCCACCCTGAACCAGCTTCAGCGCTCTGCTTGTTTCTTAACAGTTTTACGTTCATTTGACAGCATATTCTTTTCACATGTTGATATACTACTTCTGAATTTTTTTCCTTGATACGTTTTGTGTATTTTTGTTTTTCTCCCTCCAACTATTTTATAAGACAGTCTTTAAGATGTTCTCTTTTATACAAAAGTCAGTACATTCTCAGTAGAGAATTTTGGGAAAAGTAAAACATAATCCATAATCCTAGATTATAACAATTATCAATTTCTTATGTATTTAATTGCAGTCTATTCATTTCCCCCACATTTTTGATTTTGTCCTTCGTGGTGGCATTCCTCATATTTGTAGTTATTCACCCAGATTGTTATTTGAGGTACAAATATGTCTCACAATGAATTTTGATTCTGTGTTAGGATATATTGCAGACATTGAATAGAGATTCTACATCTGCTTGGGCCTTCCTTAAGTAGAAGATAGATTTGCAAAAGATGCCTTGACATTTTAGTCGGGTTTCAGGAGCAAAGATGATCAGAGAAGAGACTGATGAGGGGGATATGATGTTTTGCTTACAGATGTGTTTTTACTTTCATGGAATAAAATGCTTAACAGATTTAATGGGTCCAATGGTCTTCATTTGTTAGGATGACCCTGTTTGGTGAGCTTGCATTTTTACTTTCCTCTCCCTGTTGGGACTATTTTGACAGCTGAGGGCATATTAGAGCTAGTAAACAATTTGGCTTTATCTGATTTTTATTCAGCTGTCAAAACATGAGTCTGACCTTCTTTTAGAGTTTAGTATAAAACATTTTTCTGGACTTTGATTAATTTTTAAGAGAGTTCTAATAGGCTGTACATTCCATTCTTAGACGAGAAACTCTCCAGTCGTTTTCTAAGCTATTCTCAAGTTCATCTGGCTAGAATCCTTTCTTGGCACAAGAACGTCATTGTATATAACTATGACTCATCATTAATCTGGGTGTATTAGATTTTCAAACATTGTTCCTGCAAACTACACACTGGATTTGCACTTTGCTGGATGACATTTAAGCAGTTAGCCTGGATGTTGTGTATTCCCAGCACAGCATGAAAATGCATTTACTAAGGGCTTTGTGTCTATAGTTTTAGGTAAAAGAAGAAATAAATCTTCCTCTCTCCTGAGATGTTTAGATTATGTTTAATTGACTTTTAAAATATATTAGCATGATCAAAACACTTTAAAAAATGAATTCTTCTTTTAAAAAATAAAGCAGGTTACGTTAAGGGTTATAGTTTAAAAGCTTTGAAATTGTGAAATACCAAGGAGTCGAGGGGCATTTTTTTAGAGAAAGACCAGCACATGTGAAAAATATTTATAATGTATACTTATGCTTTTGAAGTTTGAATAGACATAAACTTGCTTCTGAAAAGAATGCTTTTCATTCCTAGGAACTTGAAGTTTCAAGCGTTTTCACAGAGTACTGTTGGAAACCTGTTGTTGTCTAATGCTACTCTTGACTTAAACCTTAGAAAGAAGTCTTATATTTTTGGAGATACATGGACGATGGTAGAATTTCCATTTCTGAAAAAAGGTGAACACTTGCCACTCCGGCCATGCCTCTCAAGGCATGGTCTCTGGACCAGTTGCTTTGGCATTGCTACCCAGCAGTGTGATATTGAGCATGTGGTTGTCCTGTAATAAATGATGCTGCTCTCATAGACTGTTGCTGAGGTGCTTGACCTCAAACCATCTGCCAGCCAACTTCTGCTTCAAACTCAATGGAGGTCAGTCCCTTATGAGTAAAACTGTTGGAGAAATATGGTATCAACTCACTTCTCTGGCTAATCATCAGGCCTCTCCCTGAATCAGGGCAGAGCTCTACAAAATTATGTGACTGTTTCACATTATCATATCTCCTGAACAACCACCGTCTCTAAATCAGATTTAAATGCTTTATCTTTGGTTTTGTCTGTATTTAGTAGATAATTTTGGTCAAAGACACATTGCCTATTACTTCTGTATACAGTCTCATTTGATAAGACGATTTAGAATTTATAACCTGGGAAAAAATGCATATGCCCATTTTCTCTCTCTTTCTCTTTCTATCTCTTTTTTCCCCTTATAAAATTGCTTTGCTTTCTTCAATCAATAACGGAAAGTTTTTAGCCTGGGCTTTTTGCTGTTGTTATTTTTCTTGCTCCCGAGAAAACTCAGAGCAAAATTGAATAGGCAATCACAATAATTACATCAAACCTTATGCTTAGAATATTTGCTTTCTTCTACTCCTTCTTATATCTTTGATACATTATTTCTACC
Source organism: Madoqua kirkii (assembly GCA_006408675.1). NCBI lineage: Eukaryota > Metazoa > Chordata > Mammalia > Artiodactyla > Bovidae > Madoqua > Madoqua kirkii. The sequence goes on along the minus strand of SJYC01049935.1, from coordinate 2,694 downwards.
CCCAGAACTTTGCTGTATACATGCATTTTATTTTAAGGTGCTTTAAATCCTTGCAAAAAGCAGAAAGTATAAACGAACTGTTAAGGGTAGGATAAAAAGGGCTGCTGAGAAGGGCAGAGAATAATGATTCTATAAACTTCTATAAACTGTGGAAACATAAAAGGAAAATGGTATTTTTGATCATCATTTTACTGCCAGGGTGACTCTAGTCAACAATGGTCATTTATAGTGAAACTTACCAAGTTGTGGCCTTATCATACACTGTACTTTTCTGTAGACTCTTGATTGAGACAGATAATGAATATGATTAATTACATGTGGATTTAAAATTATGTATATAGGCTCCTTTAGCAGAAGATTATGAAATAAATAAGTGGATCAAATGTCTGTATCAAAATGGGAACACCATGAGGATACAAAGGGCTTTCCTGGTGATTCAGATGGTAAAGAATCTGCATTGTTAGGAAGATCCCCTGGAGAAGTAAATGGCAACCCACTCTACTATTGTCTGGAGAATTCCATGAACATAGGAGCCTGGCTGGCTACAGTCTATGGGGTTACAAAGAATTGGACACGACTGAGTGACTACTAACACTTTCACTTTCATGAGGACTCAGAACATTAGCTTCTCTTAAATTTCTTGTATTGGTTTTTCTTTCTTTTTTATTGGAATATAATTACGTTATCATGTTGTGTTTGTTTCTGCTGTGCAGCCTTGTGAATCAGCCATATATCCCTTCCCTCTTGAGCTTCTCACTTACCTGCCTTATATACGTGACCATGTATAAAATAGCTAGTGGGAAACAGCTGACTTGTTTTGGTTTTACGTGTCTCAATTTTTTTCCCAAAGGATCTATAAACTTGGAATCCTTGGCCATCTGAAAAACTTTAGATGTGAGGCTAAAGTAATTTCAGTGGAAACAGAAAGTAATTGTGATACAATTAAAATATATTTGCATGCAACCTTTAAAAATTACCTTTATTTTTGCATATAGTCCTGTCTGTAGTCTTGAGATAATGTAGATACCAATAAAAGATAAAAAATGAGAATCAGAACTGTAGGGAAAAAATTTCTTTGAAAAGTCATTTACCCCAAAATCTCATCTGAGTTTTAACCTTTGAATGATTGTTGCTTTAAATGAACGGAAAATGAGTAGTTGGAAAATAACTTTTTTTTGTTCTCTTTCCACTGAAATCAGTCTTCAGAGTTGATTATTCCACTTCATGGATGGAAAGTCTGCAGGTTGTGGTAGCTTTTTTGGAATGCTAAGTTTTTCTCACTACAAATCACAAGACGTAGTCTTAGTATGAAATATTTAAAAGTCCAATCTCTTATAATATTCAAATTTTTTGTTTTGCTTTACTATTATGGCTTCTTCTATTTCTTCCTATAAGAGAATTTTTCTCCCTTGATGAGTAGTTTCCACCTCTCAATTATCAGAAAAGGGGAGGGAGGAGAGGAAAGCGCAGGAAACTTTTGGTACCCTTGTGATCTAGTTCTGTGTTCTCTAGACTTGGCCAGGTATGGAAGCTCACTTTTCTTCATACTGAGGGATGCTTTTTAATGGATTCTTCAGAGACTCTCTCCATTGCTGGGATCACCCAGCTGAAGTTCTCTGGAGATTGGCTAGTGCATCTCTATTTCCTCTAGTTGCTTGATTCTTCCTTAGACCCTTTATATCAAACAATACCTGACTCTTTCTCTCTGGTTTCTCACTTTCTGTCTGTCTTGTCCTCCAGATGTACTCATACCCCAACAAACTCTGAGAATACTGACCAGTTCCAGCACAGCCAAATCTCATTTATTTCTCCATCAAAGCAGCCGGCAACCCCATGTCTTGCTCTTTAGGATTTCTAGATAGGAGTCAGAACCAGCTCATTAGGTCTCCCTACATACAGGGCACACTTAACAGCTCTCTGAGTGGTCCTGTTGAGTCCCACATTCCCAACTCACTGCCTCATTTTAGTGAATGAAAACTTTAGGGTGAAACATTTTTGACTTTTTATCCTGGTAGGAGAAGAACTGTTAGGACAGTCATAGTGAGTATTATGGAATCATACTGTAAGTTAGTGAAAAATTTGTGCAACTTTGGTTGCAGGAAAAGAACATAAATTTTATCAAACTAGTCAATCTAAAATAAATGTGTGGAAGAAAGAAATTTGGAAGTAGTGACAGAAAATTTGGTGATGAAATAGACAGGGACAATAAATACTGTGTGGAGTAAGGAATCCAGAGAAAATCCCTAGTTGTTTGAATAAGAATAATATTAAAATATATGATTTAAAGTTCCAAAAGTAACAGTGATGAATTGTAATAGTGGATTAACTGTAGTAGAAAGAATCAGGGAGGGATTTACAGAGTCACATTTTTGAATCTTGTTTTGTTGGAAAAAGATGTTTGAAATAGATAAAGTTTTAGCATATTATTTAGAGTCTTAGAGCCAGATGAATTTAAAACATAAACCCTTAGAAGAGTGAAATCTAAGTTTTTGTAGGAACAAAGAGTAGGGATGGATGAACTGGGGGATGAGTGTACATATTCCTTGTGCGTGTTTTTAAAAAATACGTGCATTTATTTCTCTAACAAATATTTTAACTTTTATTATTTAAATATATTTAAAATTATGTGGGAATATATAAATAGATAAGAATATTATTATTTAATGTGAAAAAGATGATTGATTTAAATTATTG
>SJYC01049934.1:0-35581 GCA_006408675.1 Madoqua kirkii | reverse complement strand
AATTAACTTATAAATATTAAGCCATAAAATGCCTAGAAAGAAACTCAGACATTTTATCTGAGCTCTACTTTGGGTGAGATCCTTTACATTTAAAACAAATAAGAATTTGCAAAAAATAAAAAGCAGATTCAGCTACTTTTGTAAATTTAAACTTCATGTTAACTTAAAAGATGGCAAAGAAAAATTATTGTGACAGATATAAAAATATTTAATAACATTGATTTATAAAGAAGTAATTCAATTAATTTTTATTTCTTTTCATATAGTGCTAGAGTTCTACCACCAAGCATGCTAGGTGTGATCTTAAAAATCAATAAGAAAAAACCCTGAGATTCCGATAAATAAATAGGTGAAGACCGTGTATACTTATTTCACCAAAGAAAACAATAAAATAATTAGTAGGCATTAGATAGTCATTTCAGTTACTTCATAGTGAAAGCTTACAAATAAAAATGAGATATAAACAACATTAATTAATTATACAAAGTTATTCTTAAAGGTAATTCCCATGTTGGCAAGTATGAAGTGGGCACTTCAGACACTGCTGAGAGTACAAATTGTTTTAACTTTTCAAGAAGGTGGTTTGGGAATATATATAGAGTTTTAAAAATATTCATATTTTTAAGATCAGAAATTCAATTGCTGATGTTTTTGTAAGATAATTTATAATGGTGCGAAAGTAAGACTTAAAAAAAAATTAATTTATTTTAATTGGAGGCTAATTACTTTACAGTGTTGTAGTGGTTTTTGCCATACACTGACATGAAACAGCCATGAGTGTACATGTGTTCCCCATCAAGTTAAGACTTTCAAACTGTTTAGCCATTAAGAAGTGAAAAGTGAGAAGTAATACTATGCAGACATTATATAGGGTGTTCATGTGTAGTTTTTAAGAATATGGAAAATGCTTATGATAACATTTTAAAGAAAAACACAAATTAGTATTTAGTAGACAAAATAACATATAGAAAAATTGAGAAATTATGATAACATTTGGACTTCTCAAGTGGTGCTAATGGCAAAGAACCTGCCTGCCATTGCAGGAGACTTGAGACATAGGTTTCATTTCTGGGTTGGGAAGATCTCCTGGAAGAGGTCTTGGCAACAGACTCCAGTATACTTGCCTGGAGAATCCCGTGGACAGAGGCGCCATGGGCTACAGTCCCTAGGATAGCAAAGAGTTGGACATGATGAATTAACTTCCTACATATGCATGAATGATAATGTTTTAACATTTTCTCTAGGAATTGAAGTCATGGTTTTTTAAAATACTTTCACTATTTTTTCTACTTTCTCTGAAATGATTATGTATTGTTCTCATATTGAGAACAAAATACAGAGAAATGAACACTTGGCACCTAGTCCAAGATCCATGATTTGTTCATTGTGAGAGTGTAGGCAATTGACCCCTTCATAGGGCCGTCATCACAGTAACAGCTTTGTTCAGTTTAGTCGCTCAGTCATATCCGACTCTTTGCAACCCCATGGACTGCAGCATGGCAGGTTTCCCTGTCCACCAACTTCTGGAGCTTGCTCAAACTCATGTCCATCGAATCAGTGATGCCATCCAACCATCTCATCCTCTGTCATCCCCTTCTCCCCCTGCCTTCAATCTTGCCTAGCATCAGAGTCTTTTCTAATAAGTCAGTTCTTCACATCAGGTGGCCAAAGTATTGGAGTTTCACCTTCAATATCAGTCCTTCCAATGAATATTCAGGACTGATTTCCTTCAGGATTGACTGGTTTGATCTCCTTGCAGTCCAAGGGACTCTCAAGAGTCTTCTCCAACACCACAGTTCAAAAGCATCAATTCACTGGAGCTCAGTTTTCTTTATAGTCCAACTCTCACATCCACACATGACTACTGGAAATACCATAGCTTTGATTAGATGGACCTTTGCTGGCAAAGGAATGCTTCTGCTTTTTAATATGCTGTCTAGGTTGGTCTTAGCTTTTCTTCCAAGAAGCAAATGTTAACTTTTAATTTCATGGCTGCAGTCACCATCTGCAGTGATTTTGGAGCCTCCCAAAATAAGGTCTCTGTTTCCATTGTTTCCCCATTTATTTGCCATGATGAACTGAACTGATGGGACCAGATGCCATGATCTTAGTTTTCTGAATGTTGAATTTTAACAATTTTGTTGGTACTACATTAAGCCATGATGGGTCTGGCAAATATAAATGGTTATGAAAATGGTGATTCTGGTTTTGGTAACTGCTGGTTACACAATCCAGTACATCTCCCCTTTTCTTGTCTCTGTGTATTCTACTGAATTGCATCATCAGTATTTTCTTTAATATTTCTCTTATTTGGGGAAAAGACAAGTGAATAAGTTGATTATTTCAATCTGTATTTGTACTCACAATCTCCAGACCTGGAGTTATGTGCTGAGTTTACAAATCTGAATACTCATTTCTTATGTCTTGAACCTTGGGTCCACATTCTCCTCTCCTTTTAAAAAGTGGTCTTTTGGCTTCCATTGAATACCAATGAACTTGATTTAGACAGGAAAGAATGTAATACCCCTTCATAAGAACCCATAACCTTTCTGTACTTGAAAAATAAATCAAGTACAAAATACTCCACCTGATTCCCTCTTTGGGTGGCCTTTGGCTTCTGTCTCTTGGAGGAATCAATTTTTGTTCCAGTGACCTCTGCGTTGTCACTTTTTGATACAACATTCTTCATGAACCTGGGGCCAAGAAGAAAAAATGGAGGGATAAGTTTTGTTCTTAGGGCTGGAGAGTCTGTTATAAAAAATGCCATTGGCTTTTGAGTTGGAAGAGGTATGTTCTTGAGAGAATGCATTTCAAACAGTGTTTTGATCCTCAGAAACCCAATAAATTCTTGACTCTAGTTGGGAACATAATGTAATAGTACTGTGCTAATCTGTAAAGTCACAGCTCCATCTTTAGCACAATTCATATTTAAACTTTAAAGAGGCTCACAACTGAGCTTTTACAAACAGTAGCTGTTTACTTTCTTTCCACTAGAATAATCATCAAAATATCCCTCTGAGAATGTATATTTTCAGATGCCAGGTAATCAAAGCTTAGTTGTACTCAGAGGCTTTTTTAGAACCAAATGGAAAATAATTGCTTTAAAGTACCCACTTGTGAGGATTTCTGCTCATCAGTATAATTGCCAGCAGCCACTGTCTTTCTACCACAATAAATTCACAATGATTCATTAGTTTCTTTTGGGAGGGTGAAATAGATCATCTTGTTAACATCAGCTTCGATTTTTAAATAACTTCACTTGGTTTCATATTGGAATTACAGTTTGCACATAAACTCAAATAATAAATATCCCTGACCCCACTCTAAAGAGTAGTGTAGGCAGTAGAAAAGGATAAAATTAGAACTTAGCCAGCCTTGCAGGATTTAGATATGAGTTCTCTGTGTGTTTACTCTAGGAGGATTTTTATTTCTTCTTTTTTGTCAAAGGAATTTAATTTCTTGACTGTAAGCCTTGGCACACAGAACCCAGCAGTTGGCAAATAATCCTTGGGATGTGGTCTCAAGTACCTTTGTCCAGCCATCTGTTTGGTATCAAATGAACAGGATGATTGCTGAAAAAAACAAAACAACAAACTACTGAGTAAGAATGCTTGTCCAAAACTCTGTCATCTTATTTACCAGTTTCTCTAGATTGATGAGATCTTAATTAATGTACATCAAGACTACTTTGCATATGTGGATAATGGTCAAAGTTTAGCATATGTTTGCTGATTTGCTAGTTTTTAAACAGCTTGAGAAATATATCCTGTCTATATCTTTGTCATTCGGTTGGGATGATTAACTACTTGAATCAAGTATTCTTTTGGAGTTCTACCAACTCACCTGAGGGATCCACCCTAGCTTTTCAGGGTCAATACAGGTGGGCGCATATGTCCCCTCCAAGCTGGCACATACCCTCAGTGTGTAAATCACAAGTGCATAATCCAGTGATTGTCCCTTAGGGGTACCATTCACATTCCTGTCCCGTTGCAGCCTCCTCAGCCAATCAAAGGCTCCATCCTCTAGCTCCATGTTCACCATAGTTGAAATAAGAAACCTAATTTTTAAAAGGTTTAAAAGGTAATGACTGCTCATGGGTATTTAAAAATTTTAAATTGAAAGTGTAGCCAGAACTTTTCAAGGTGGCTTCAGAGACAAATATATAGACTTAGAGCTCATTAACTATTTTAGTCTGTATCAACACTACAGAACACAACTTAGAGAAAAAGATTTTGAGGAACAAAAAAAAAAAAAAAAAAAGTTTTGCAAGACGCTACCTGGAGATGATTTCAGAGAGATAACCAAGGCTGAGAAGGGCCTGTTTGTCAACTGCTGGTGAGCCAAGACTGTGGTGAGCAAGATAGTCTGTCCAGGGTCCCAAACAGCAAGGTGACATATATGCAGGCTGTAGCAAGTGGTCAGGGTGCAGGAAAACAGAATAGACAAATCCCAGGCTCTTAACTGGCACTGTGAGCAGGGGGCTCACTTCACAACCCAGCACACTCCGTGCTATCTCATCATTTGTTCGGCTGGCTGTGGAGGTGGCCTGTATCCAGCACAGCACCCATGATGTAGATAGTACAGTGAAGGGAAGAAAGAAGCATCTCAAAAAAAAAAAAAATCTGTAGGTATTTCTGATTTGAAATTTGGGAAGTGATAACCTAGTTTCTGAGTTGGCAAAGGAAAAAATAACAAAGTGCCTAATTTTTTTTTCAATGCTTGGTCATTTCTAGAAGAAATAACTAAAAAGGATACCCATCAAAGTATTTCAGAGTTAAACCGGGGCAATTTTCAGCTGTTTGGATGAATAACCTTAATTTCCATTAATACAAGCTACATTTGTCCTGTAGTAGAAGATCTCAGACATATTGTGATGCAAATTTAATTTGGTGGAAAGCTTGCAGTGTCACTAAAATTCTCAAAGTCCTGATTTCAAAGAATTTTAAAGCTGCAGATGAATAATCCTGGGTATACTGTGCATTTTATATCATGATTTGCCCTAAGAAATGCTTTGTTAATGTAGGTAAGGGATGGAAGAAAATACTTGATCATATGCTTTTTTAGCCTTTCTACCCTTGAAATATTGAAGGTTAAGATTTGAAAGAAAGAGTAGTTGTCATGGAATTATGGGGCAATCATCTGTGTCTTTAATGCAAGACAGATGTGGGTCACAACTGGAAGACACACCAAAGCTTGCACTTTGCATTTATTAGAGATGCTATAAATGTTTGTTAGTTGACTGGCTGAAGGAATAAATGAAATAGAGTTTCTTTTGTGCACTGCCCAGTTTCTTCCATGTTTTCTTCCTCTGTGTCACCATTGGAGTTATTGACTGCACTTCCATAGGGCATCAGGTGCCTGACCTCTTGGTGGTGGAAGGGCCAAGACATCAAGATCCAAACTTATTTTGGCCACCCACTCATACCATGAAATTTATTCCCCCTTCACCTGACCCCACTCTGGGGAGATATCTTAATACATTGCTTCCTAGTATGCTGTAAATTATCCACTGTTGGCTTAAGACTCACCCAAATGAATCAATACCTTTTTTTCATTTCAGATGACAAATTTGGGGGTGGAAGGTCCCTGAGAAGTCTAAAATCTAATTTACTGGATAAAGAAATACATTAAAATCAAATAATGCAATATTAGCAGCTACAGAAAGAAGGACTGTCAAGTGTGCTTGTAAAGAAGTGGTACTGGAATTTTAGTTAATAGACCTTTATTGCATCCTCTCTGCAAGCAGTATATTACACTGAGTGGTTACATTTTCCTTGAATTTAATTTGAAATTTCTTCATGTTCTGACAGCCTAACCTGAAATAGGCCATTCCTCTGATTGTTCACTAACCTCATCATCTCTCTCTCTCTCTTTTTTTTTTTTAAAGGAAGAACAAAGTTATTTATAGACTTAATTTAGCTTAAATGATTCTAGCCACTGGCTATGTGTAATCAGCTTTTTCCTCCTTTCTACTTAGAGTTGGCTGGAAACGCATCAGATGAGAGAATTAACAAATGTATTGTTTAAGAGCATCCATGACTGCCTCTAATGTCCTAATACAAGTGGGGTTTCCAGGCCACATGAAAAATAGGCAGATTCAGTCCTCCATATAGGCAGCTGGCTTGTTCACTGTGCTTTGAAACACTTGGGACACTTGGGAAGAGAGAGGCTCTCACCTTGGAAATGCCCCTAATGACACATGAAATGGAATTTGAGCATACGTCTATGTATTTTCAAGCACACAGAATTAATTCATAGTAGGAATTTTTAAAAGCTTGTGAGGGAGGTTCTTGCTGGGAGATTAGGGAAAGGATTACTTAGTGGGGACCTCTGAAGGGTTTTGTTTTTCTCTGAGTAACTAATCTCCGGGTTAATGCAGTGTCTGTCAATTTAAATGAGCACAACTTGTCTCATTATAATAGAAATGGGAGCCTGTTGCCTGTATTGTTTTGAGTAGATAATCAGACAGTGAAAGAATTTAGGGTCCTCTCTGATGGTAGGACCACCTCTGAGCCACCATCCCATCAACCTGGTCAACCCACTGGGTGAGATACTCAGGAGGTTTCTCTCCTGGTGAAACTTAAGAGGACAGCACTTCTCCCGTCCCATGTAGGGGCAGGTCACAGAGGACTTTTTTTGGAAGTAATTTCAAATCTGGAGCAATGTTCTCCAAATAGTAAAAATATTTTTTTGTTGCATTTGGGAAAATCTTAACATCTTACCATGTTAAATTAGTTATTATTCCTCTCAGACTCTGTAATTTTTCTGTCTATAATATAATATATATTTATCTATAATATAATCTTTTTTCTGTAAATAACGTGATGACTCTGACTTGGAGAACAAGACTGATCTCACCATTTCCAGAGGTAAGATCCTCATTAGTTTCACCTGGCTGCAGAGTTTACCATCTCTGTTTCATGTTTCACTCAAAACTGGTACCAGGTCTCCCAAGGTAGCAACTCCTGCCAGACTCAGTTCCTGCCTACTTTTCCTGTCACCCATCTCTCAGCTCACTGACATCATTAGATCTGCTTTTGGTGAGTGACCCCCACTGCTGCCTCCTCCTGGTCCAGGGCCTTACATCATTTCCCCCAGACCCTCTCATCAAACCTCTTCTCGTATCATAGAGTAGGAATAGGCCTCCTATCCCTAGATATTCTGTCCACATCACTCCCCCTGGCCGCACTGCCAATAGCCTGTTCAGGGTTTTTGTTTACATGCCAGAACACCTTGATTACAAGCATGCTTATCTGTGTTTTCATTTCATTCATTTATTTAATGATATACTCAGGACTTCCCTGGGGGTCCAGTGGTTAAGAATCTGCCTTGCCATGCAGGGGACAAAGGTTTGATCCCTGATAGGGAAACTAAGATCCCACATGCTACTGGGCAACTAACAACTAGAGAGCTCCCATGCTGCAACTAAGACCTCATGCAGCCAAATGAGTAACTTTGGAGAAGGAAATGACAACCCACTCCAGTAGTCTTGCCTGGAGAATCCCATGGATGGAGGAGGGTCGCTAAGAGTTGGACTCGACTGAGCGACTTCACTTTCACTTTTCACTTTCACACATTGGAGAAGGAAATGGCAACCCACTCCAGTGTTCTTGCCTGGAGAATCCCAGGGACGGGGAAGCCTGGTGGGCTGCCATCTCTGGGGTTGCACAGAGTCAGACACGACTGAAGTGACTTAGCAGCAGCAGCAGCAGCAGCAGCAAGAGTTGGGCATGACTTAGTGACTAAACCACTACCACATCATTCAAACTTAACCTATCCCTATTTGGTTGGATTTTGATCAAGTATTTCTAAACCACTTGAACACTTGAGTATCCCCAGGACATCCACTGTCAGTCTCTACACATAGGTCTGTTCCCCTTATCCCTGTTCATCTTAGTAGGTGAGTCTACAGACTGGCCTTGAATGTTTTCACTTTCTCTGGTTCAAAATTGCTAAGATGGTAATTCTCCATCTAATACTTCTTACCTTTGTACTTGAAGGACACATGTCCAGTGAAATTGACCTCTAGTATATGACCTTATGCTTAATTCATGGTAGCAATTTTTATATTTTAGTTCAGCCAAAGTGATACATAACTATGATTACAATGCTTTGCGATATGTTCAATGCTAAAGATAGGTAAAATGTACTTTGGGAAAAGGAACCCCAGGTGAAGAGGTACTCAGTTCTCTTGAGAAGTATGGAGAAAAATGGTTCAGTTAAGCTCCAGGTAAGAGGCAACAGCTGGGCTTTGAAAGATAGATAGGAGTCAGAAAGAGTGGAGGAGTCCATTCAGTTGGGTCAAGGTTTCCCAGACCTGACACTATTGACACATTTTGGGCTTGACAGTTCTTTCCTTGGAGGGATTGCATTGTGCATTGCAGAATGCTTAATAGCATCCTTATACTCAGCCCATTAAATGCACTCTACCCCCTTCCTAGTCATGGCAGTGTCAAATGTCTCCTGGGCCTACATCCCTAGCTGAGAATTCTGAACTGGGCCAATGAGAGGTTCAGAAATGCTAGGCTTGCTCTTTTTTTTGTATTTTATTTTTATTATTATTATTTTTAATACTTTATGTTACAATACTGTATTGGTTTTGCCATACATTGACATGAATCAGCCACAGGTGTACACAATCTCCCAATGCCAAAGCCCCCTCCCACCTCCCACCCCACATCATCTCTCTGGATCATCCCATGCACCAGCCCCAATCATCCTGTATCCTGTATTGAACATAGACTGGCACTTCATTTCTTATATGATAGTATGATGTTTCAGTGCCATTCTCCCAAATCATCCCACCCTCTCCCTCTCCCTCAGAGGCCAAAAGTCTGTTCTATACCTCTGTGTCTTTTTTGTTGTCTCACATACATGATACTTTTCCATTTCACTGCTGGTCTGTCAGATTCCACTTTCAAGAGAAGACTTTTGTCTGATTTCTCAGTTCTGTAAGTCACACTGTTTCTCACCAGTCACGTGAATAATCACATATTCATCCTGATGTCATCCTCCTGGTAACATCCTGTATGTATGTCACCAAGATTGTTGGATATTTAGTATGTACATGTCAGAGGTTATGCCAAGCATTGAGCACAAAATCCTTCCTCTCTTATGGTAGAAGCTCAGAGCTTGAAATTTACTCCCTCTTGTGGTTTTTATACATGCCAGTCACTCTTTGAGAATTCTTTTCCAGCTTTTGCAAAACATTGTTAAACTTCTTATGACTGTTCATCAGTTCATAAAATTACTGCAAGTGTAATTATTAAACATAAAATCTTAATCACCTACACCTCTTGACTGCTTTAGGCTCTGCACCTTAATATTCAAGGTCTTCTGGACCTTTCTGATCTGTGAATCTAGGACAGGGTGTATAAACCACACTCCCAGGATCATGTATCAAATCTTGGTTAACCTAATGCCCTCTAATTTCCTTTTTTAAACATCTACATCCTATCTATGGTCTAGTCATTGATCTGTTTTCTTGTTAATACCTGGTTCTTTATAACATTAACATTCATATTTCCCCATTCTTTAAACATGCATAGAATGACTACTGTAGAAAGGACAACAATAACAACAGCAAAATGTGAAGGTGTACATTGGGTGGGGCCAATCATGATAAGATGATCTCTGAAATGGCTCTGGTATGAATGCATACATATGCACTCAGCAATAGTGACTAAATGGTTCAAGAACATTTCCATTCCAAATAATATCAGTTCAGAGCTACTAAGTGCCATGTACTCTGAACACTAGGTACTTTACAGATGACAGAGAATACTTGGTCCTCTAAATTTCAAGGAAGGGGAGCCTTGATCACAGAGGAACATGTGTGTGTACATGAGTTTACTTTGATCAGTTGTGATTCCTCAGAGGTCTGTGTATGTAAATCTTCATCTTACATCAGCTTAAGTTACAATACCTGTGGCCCCAGTGATACTGACTTCATGTGAAAGGACATCTCGTTGGAGATGTTAAGTTGGAAACAGATCCTTTGCTTGTGTAAAACAATATCTGCTACAAATATTAGCATGTATTCTACTTTAAATTCTTTTCTGTAATTTAGAAACTTGTTCCTTTATAGGGGGCAAAATTAACTTTATTTACAGTGGGTGCACTTTCTTTTTAGTATAGTTTTATCATTTTTCCAGGTTGCAAATTGATATGGAGCATAGAGATATTTAGAGTTGTCTGACAACTCCCTGGGAAACTTTTAAAAACCGTTAATTTAGGAACAATTTTGCTTTTATATTTCATTTCTCAATTGGTTATGATGGAAGTAATTGTCATACCCAAAGGGAGAATCATGACTTCAGGCAATACATAAACAGCTAAACTCTTGGAAACAAAATCTTGTTTTCATGTAAATGCCCCCAGTTATAAAGAAAAATATAATTCAATATGGGAAGCATAATACCATGACAGAACTCTTTCTCAGTAATAATCAAAGTTGTCAGGACTGTGTATCATATACTTTCATAAAAGAAAAATGGCTTATTTTTTACACCAAGTCTTCATTGCCCCAAATGTTTGATTAGGTGAGACTACACCTACATACTGTCTACTCAATCATTAAGCACTCAAAAAATCAGTTCTTGATATTACCAAACTTGTGGGGATCAGTATCAATAAATGTTACCAAACCTTTCTGAGTTTTATTGTTATTTTTTTTAACCTGTCTAAATTTTATTATTCTAAGACTAAGAACAAAGGTACTGCCTTTGTAGAATTGTTGGGAGGCATAGAAAATAACACATAAATCTGTGATGTTTAATAAATGATAACTGCTACTGCTACTGCTAAGTCACTTCAGTCGTGTCTGACTCTGTGTGACCCCATAGACAGCAGCCCACCAGGCTCCCCCATCCCTGGGATTCTCCAGGCAAGAACACTGGAGTGGGTTGCCATTTCCTTCTCCAATGCATGAAAGTGAAAAGTGAAAGGGAAGTCGCTCAGTCGTGTCCGACTCTTCGCAACCCCATGGACCACAGCCTTCCAGGCTCCTCTGTCCATGGGATTTTCCAGGCAAGAGTACTGGAGTGGGGTGCCATCGCCTTCTCTGAAATGATAACTATTTATGCCTATTTTAAGATACTGTTTGTGTATACTTTGTGGCAGATTATCAGAAGAAAAATAAATTCTGGCCCTTCTGTTTTTGATTTTGAATTTCAAAAGATGACTTATAGTTAATGGCATTGCAACACCATTTTTCACCTGTAACGTATCATAAAGGACTCTGTTCACGATAATAGTCATTAAAAATCTAATCATATTAAAACTTTAACATAACTAGTTGTCTATCTCCATGATGTTCAAGAAATAATATGACATATTGGACATATTAAACTAATTGGTGAATTATTTCAAAAGGGTGAAAGTGTTCTGGTCTATACATCTAGTTTCCTGGTATTGATTTTTATATTTAGAATATGACAATTCAGCAAAGAATTGTTAAACATCCACAATGAGGAAGACAATGTGACAGATAAAAAACATACTTGTATAGAGATTAATTACAACTAATTTTCCTTCCTCCTCCAAATTGGAAAAAAAAAATTAATCAAAAACCTATAAGTTAGCAGAATACAGTCTTCCTCCCCATTCTCTACTCCTGCTGGAAACTATATTTTCTGGTCGTCTTTGAAGAGAGCTTGACTAAATTAGGGTCAATGAATGTGAAAAGTGAAATGCACAACTTGAAGATAATATTCTTAAATATGAACTGCTCTTCCTGGAATTTGTTTTTCATCTTCTTGTGCACAAGTCAGAGATCCTGACTTTTGAACTTAAGGCAGGAATAAGATGGGTCTTTAGGGTATAAATTTTGGGAAGGAGCATTAAGTGTGTTCTGTGTGCAGGAAGACTTCAGTGACCAAAAAGGATCTTCTATGAATATTTTTATTTTTAGTATACATTTTTCCTTTTATCTTTTAACAGCAGCTGGGCACATGAATGAGCATACAGAGACTTCCATCTCCCAGCCTCACTTGCAGATAGGTGTCAAAATGTAGGCCAGTGGATGTCTTAGGGGATGGGTCATTTCCCTTGCCCAAATTTCCTCTTCCGTTTGCAGAGGGCCTGGAATATGATCACAGTTGTAAACTGTTTTTACGAGTATAGTGATGAACTGTTTTAACCATATAGATGAAGACAATATCCTCAAAAGATGATAGAACAACAAACTGGAAGACACTTGGATTCTCGAAGGACCTCATAGGTCATGATTGCCCTACCAGGTTCACTCTTGGGTATCTTTGTAACAGGATAGTCTATTCGATGATTAACACATGTTCCCATGTGTATATACTGTTTATTATTGCTAAACACTGTAAAATATATTACTTCATTTCATTGATTAAAAGAAAAAATGAAGGCCTAACATGGGGTCAGTCTAAAGGGCTAGCTCTGAGAAAGTAGTGATAATTCACTGGGAAGGGAATGGGATGGATTTTTTAGGATGACAGACATTTGGGAAGGCAGAAGATAGGACCTGAAGCACAGATTTTGGAGCTTTTCTTGTACAGAAGGACATCTATCTCTTTTCCTTTAATTCAGTGGTTCTCAACCTGTGGTTTTTGGACCGGCAGCATCAATGGCATCTGGAAACTTGTTAGAAACTCTTGCCCACCCCTCAACCCAGATCTACTAAATCAGAAACTCTGGGGTCTAGCCATCTGTTATAACAGTTCCTTCAAGTGATCCTGGTGTATGCTAAAGCTTGAGAATCACAGCTTTAATCCTTACGTGTGCATACTCAGTCATTTCAGTCATGTCTTGACTCTTTGCATTCTATGGACTGTAGGGCGCCAGGCTCCTCTGTCCATGGGGTTCTCCAGACAAGAATACTGGAGTGTGTTGCCATGCCTTTCTCTAGGGGATTGTCTCAACCCAGGAATCAAACTGGTGTCTCCACCATTGTAGGTGGATTCTTTACTGACGAACCATCAGGGAGTCACCTGGGAAGACCTTTAATCCTCGTAGCAATCCAATCCCTTGGCCACATGATGCAAAGAACCAACTCATTGGAAAAGGCCCTGATACTGGGAAACATTGAAGGCAAAGGAGAAGAGGGCGACAGAGGATGAGGTGGTTAGCTAGCATCACTGACTCAATGGACATGAATTTGAGCAAACTCCAGGAGATAGTGGAAGACAGGAAAGCCTGGCCTGCTGCAATTCAGGGGGTTGCAGTGTCAGACACCATTTAGCGACTGAACAACAGCAACAACAATCCATATAGCAGCTCTGAAAGCTAGTTAAGAGGTTCAGCGTGTACCCAGTTTGTGTGTGAGAGAACTGAAGCTTAGGAGGTTAGGCACTTTGCCTGTGGTAACACACATAAGTGGCAGACTCTGGGTTAGAATCTATGTTCTGACCTAATTCCCATGTACCAGACTGATTTCATTCTCCCAATTCTCTGTTAAGGAGTGAAATTTGTTCCATACATAGTGTCTTTCCAAAGTGACAGCAAGGGAGTGTATTTTAGGCAACAGATGGAAGGTACAATTGCTGTTGGCTTCTGCAGATGGACAGAAAAAATAGGATTTTGTTGCAATGATCTCTTCTCAAGAATCTGGTGCTTTTTAATCTATTGCTTGAAAGTGAAAGTGAAGTCGCTCAGTTGTGTCCGACTCTTTGCGATCCATTGGACTGTAGTCCACCAGGCTCCTCCGTCCATGGGATTATCCAGGCAAGAATACTGGAGGGGGTTGCCATTTCCTTCTCCAGGGGATCTTCCTGACCCAGGGATAGAACCCAGGTCTCCTGCATTGCCGGCAGATGCTTTCACCTCTGAGCCACCAGGAAAGGACTATTGCTTAGGTGTTTCTAATTGACCCAACAGTGGGCCAAAGTAGGCTCAGGGGCCTTTCTACACAAATCCATTTTCCAGTGTTAAGAGGGACTTTGTAGTGTAAAATGCCCCCAAAGACCTTTCTGCATGGGTTTAGTTGGCCATAGTGATTCAGCCATTTCCCTTTATGTATGCCTAATTGGTTGCTGTACAGGTGGTATCAATTCAGAAACAACACTGAAACATTACTATGGCAATTGAGAAGGTATCCTAGCAGAGGTTAAAAAAATAAAACTCCCCCCACATCTACTTGCTGGCTAAGATAGGTGTGACACTGTCCTTCAAGCTGATCTTTCATCATGGACAGTGTTGGCCTGAATATATTTTTAAAAATATATGAAAGGAAACATTTCTATTATTTTTAAATTAGATAAAAATTTACAGATTGTAACATTTTCCATTGTAAAACTTATAATGAATAAATACTAAACTTGCCTTATTTTTTTTTTGTCATATTTCCTTTTCTTTTAACAAAGGGCTAAGGAAGTCAAGATAGTGAATAAGATTATCAGTTTTGGGGCTTCTTTATAACTCTATATTGGTTGGAGTTTGTAGATATGAAACAATGCTGTTGTCAGAAGTGAAGCAGATCTGAGCTATGCTAAGGAGGGTATTGTGGAAATAGAATTTCCTAGGTAAAAATAGAAATGACAGAATCTCAGAAGTAAGTAAAAGTTTATTACACAACAGCTGCTACTTTTGTGAACGTGAGAAAGTGTTAATCACTCAGTCATGTCCAGTTCTTCGGAACTCCATGTACTGTGGTTCCTCAGGCCTCTCTTTCCATGGAATTCTCTAGGCAAGAATACTGGAGTGGATTGTCATACTCTTCTCCAGGAGATCTTCCTGACCCAGGGATCAAACCCAGGTCTCATATAATGCAGGCAGATTCTTTACCATCTGAGCCATCAAGGCTTCTGAGAAAGAAAAGAAAAGTGCGTGAAGGATAAAGGCAGGACAAGGAATCTGAGGTTATTCGCCGGGGATTTGGGCACAAATTGCAATATGAATAGTGATCTTGGCTGGATTGCAGGCGGGTCAGCTTTAATCCAAGCTAGAAATAGATCTGTGTTCTCAAAACATGTGAGCATTGCCCCTTTCCTCCTAAGTGCATGCAGGAATTTCATCCCTCCATGAGAAAACAAACAAGCCAGAGAGGAGCAAGAACAAGAAAGCAATGATCTCAACATCTAGAGTTCTGCTTGGTCGGTCAGGCTGCCCTCAAGAGGAGCTGTCTACCAAATGTGGCATCAAAGAAGTCTTGCCGAGAAGAAAGGATGCAGTCAGCTAGGCTCACTGCAGACAGAGCTCTACACCTGGGCACAGCCTATAAATAGAATGTTCTTTTCCTTGACCCTGACCCATTCTCAGTAGAAAGTTGAGGGCTGGTTGTGGGGTGAAAACCACACAAGCCTGCTTGTTCATTAATGAGATAGCTGGTCTGTTTAGAAAACTCGGTGGAAAAAGCATCAAACCAGTTACTGGTGCTTTGTAGATAAGTGACCTACCTGACAGTTTTCACTTTTATACCTGTCCTAGGACCCAGAGATAATGCGTGTGAAGTCCACAGCACAAACCAGGGAAAGGTTAGCTATTATTTATGTCCTTCTGCTAGTCTAAATGGAGAAGGCAATGGCACCCTACTCCAGTACTCTTGCCTGGAAAATCCCATGGATGGAGGAGCCTGGTAGGCTGCAGTCCATGGGGTCGCTAGGAGTCGGACACGACTGAAGTGACTTGGCAGCTTGGCAGCAGGACCCAGAGAAGACTCATTTATTCATTCAGCACACCTCTGTATTTGAGCACTACATACCAAAATAGAATTTGTGGCTGCAAAGATCACTAAAAAGTGGTCTTAACAATGAAAATCTCCTTTCACGTTTGAAAGACACAGTATCCGGGGGGGGGTGGGGGTGGGGGGAAATCCAAGCAATTGACTGTTCATCAAAGTGATGGGATAAAGAGAGAATAGCATATCAGTTTTCACACAAAATGGGTGTTTTCATCTCCTTGGAAAACTATCACTTAAGAACTTCAAGCTTATACTCTGAAACACTACATTGAATAAACTCTGTTGACCCTAGTGTTTCCAAGATGCCTGATTTTTTTTTTTATCTTTGTTCTTTGTTTTTCAGAGCTGACCTTTTCTTAATGATGTTTTACTGTAACCCAGGTTCATGTTGCATCAAATGGTATGTTTTTAGAAAAGAATCCCATAGGACTTTCCTGGTAATTTTGCAGTGGTTTATTAGAATTTTAAATACTTCAGAAAATGGACTTTAAAAATCTACTTGAAAGAATTTGAAAGAGAAAAAAATATTGACCTTTATAATAAATTGATACTGTTATAAAAATATACTCTACAGAACACTGGAAATGGTCATTTAGAGTTGACACTAGCAAAATAAGCTCTTTAAAGTATCTCATAAATATCTTTTATATGCCTTTCAAATGGTGAGAGAGTAGTAGAGGGTATTTTATTTTTAAATCCATAATCATTTTCTTCTCATCACAGGTATCTGTCCAGAATCATTTACACATGACATTCAGGTAGAAGTGGGAACATCTCCTATTTCTAAATGTTAGATTATTAACAACATCAACTAGCTCTTGTGTATTATAACTGTGTTTATTCTAGTGGTAGTTACACACAGATAAGAATTGTGTGGTTCTCTATTGAGGTTCTAGCTCTGAAAAAGTAGTCAAATGTAGCTTGGCAAAGAGTTGGTCATTGTGAATCTCGTTTTTTTTTTAATATAAATTTATTTATTTTAATTGGAGGTTAATTACTTTACAATATTGTATTGGTTTTGCCATACATCAACATGAATCCATCATGGATGTACACATGTTTCCCATCCTGAACCCCACTCCTGTACCATTCCTCTGGGTCATCTCAGTGCACCAGCCCCAAGCATCCAATATCATGCATCGACATGGAAGCAACCTAGATGTCCATCAGCAGATGAACGGATAAGAAAGCTGTGGTACATATACAGAGTGGAGTATTACTCAGCCATTAAAAAGTGAATGTAGTTTTAACTCAGAAATAATGTGCTGTCTTTTCAAATATATAGTGAAAGTTCTGGTTTGAGATCAAACAGAGCTTGTTCTGCCAGTGTTTAGGTGTAGAAGATGAACACATTTCCTAAAAAAATATTCTCTACCTCTGCACACAGAGTCTTAGGGCTCTCTCCTGGTCCTCCTCTTTTTTTTTTGCCCCTGAGTCACTTGGTTTCTGAATGCAGAATTTTGAAGAATAGCAAAGAGAGATAGAAAGCCTTCTTATGTG
The DNA here is from genome assembly GCA_006408675.1 of Madoqua kirkii. Taxonomy (NCBI): domain Eukaryota; kingdom Metazoa; phylum Chordata; class Mammalia; order Artiodactyla; family Bovidae; genus Madoqua; species Madoqua kirkii. The sequence continues at coordinate 18,435 of SJYC01049934.1, read as the reverse complement.
AACAAGGCAAAGAAATAGAGGAAAAGAATAGAATGGGAAAGACTAGAGATCCATTCAAGAAAATTATAGATCCCAAGGGAACATGTCATGCAAAGATGAGCACAATAAAGGACAGAAATGGTATGGACCTAACAGAAGCAGAAGATATTAATAAGAGGTGGCAAGAATACACAGAAGAACTATACAAAAAAGCTCTTAATGAGACAGATAACCACGATGGTGTGGTCATAACCTAGAGCCAGGCATCCTGGGTTGTGAAGTTAAGAGGTCTTAAGAAGCATTACTATAAACAAAGCCAGTGGAATTCCAGCTAAGCTGTTTCAAATCCTAAAAGATGATGCTGTTAAAGTGCTGCACTCAATATGCCAGCAAACTCGGAAAACTCAGCAGTGGCCATAGTACTGGAGAATTTCAGTTTTAATTGCAAACCTAAAGAAGAGCAAAGCCAGAAAATGTTCAAACTACCATATAATTGCACTCGTTTCACATGCTAGCAAGATAATGCTCAAAATCCTTCAAGCCAGGCTTCAACAGTATGTGAACCAAGAACTTCTAGATGTACAAGCTGTATTTAGAAAAGGCAGAGGAATCAGTGTTCAAATTTCTAACATCCATTTGATCATACAAAAAGCAAAGGAATTCCAGAAAAACATCAATTTGTGCTTCATTGCCTACACTAAGCCTTTGTCTCAGTCAGTAATCTACCTGCAATGCAGGAGACCAGAGTTTGATCCATGGGTTGGGAAGATCCCCTAAAGAAGGAAATGGCAAACCACTCCAGTAGTCTTGCCAGAAAAATGCCATGGATGAAGGAGCTTGGCAGGCCACAGTCCATGGGGTTGCAAGAGTTAGACATGACTTAGGAAATAAACTACCACCTTGTGGATCACAACAAGCTGTGGAAAATTATTAAAGAGATGAGAATACCAGAACACCTTACCTGCCTCCTGAGAAATAGGTCAAGAAGCAACAGTTAGAACCAGACATAAAACAACTAACTGGCTCCAAACTGGGAAAGGGTACATCAAGGCTGTATATTGTCACCCTTTGTATTTAACTTATATGCAGAGTGAATCATGCGAACTGCCAGACTGGATGAATCACAAGCTGAAATCAAGATTGCCAGGAGAAATACCAGTAACTTCAGATACGCAGATGACACTACACTAATGGCAGAAAGTAAAGAGGAACTAAGGAGCCTCTTGCTGAAGGTGAATGAGGAGAGTGAAAAAGCTGGCCTAAAACTCAACATTTCAAAAACTAAGATCATGGCATTCAGTCCCATCACTTCATGACAAATGTATGGGGGAAACAATGGAAACAGTGACAGACTTTATTTTCTTGGGTTCCAAAATCACTGCATATGGTGACTGCAGCCATTAAATTAAAAGACGCCTGCTCCTTGGAAGAAAAGCTATGACAAACTTAGACAGCTTATTAAAAAGCAAAAACATCACTTTGCTGGCACAGGTTCATATAGTCAAAGTTACGTTTTTTCCAGTAGTCATGTACAGATACGAACGTTAGACCGTAAAGAAGTCTGAGTGCTGAAGAACTGATGCTTTTGAACTGTGGTGTTGGAGAAGACTCCTGAGAGTCCCTTGGACAGCAAGGAGATCAAACCAATCAATCCTAAAGGAAATCAGTCCTGAATATTCATTGGAAGGACTGATGCTAAAGCTGAAGCTCCAGTCCTTTGGCCACCTGATGTGAAGAGACCTGATGCTGGGAAAGATTGAGGGCAGGAGAAGGGGGCAACAGAGGATGAGATGGTTGGATGGAATTATTGACTCAATGGACATGAGTTTGAGCAAACTTTGGGAGATAGTGAAAGGGAGGGAAGTGTGGCATGCTGCAGTCTACGGGGGTTGCAGAGATTCAAACATGATTAAGCTACTGAGCAACAACACTTGGGTTTCATCAAAGGGAATCAAGTTCATAGTCTGAGTACAGGTGGCCCAAGAAATAAGGAATATCCAAAGGATCAACTAGAAATAAGATATGGGATCTTAAGTAAAGAATAGACAAACCAGGGAAATGGGGTCATTAGTAGAGACTGGCAAGATCTTCTGATGTAAAAGATTTTGTTACTAACTTTTTTGAGTCAGGCATTGACAAGAGTCTTTCTGCTGAGTGGTGTTCAAGTCAGTAGAATAAGATGAAGTTAGTCCAGAAGCGAAGTTGTACTCTTTCATCAAAGAATGGACAGGTGTGAGCTGCGCTGCTGTAGGGCACACACTCACTGTTTTCCCCATCCCTTTTCGCGCGCGCGCATGTGCATGTGTGCGTGTGTGGTGGGGCGAGGGGAGCACTAAGTCGCCTAAGTCATGGCTGACTCTTTGCGAACCCATAGACTGTAGCCCATTCTGCTTCTCTGTCCTTGGGATTCTCCAGGCAAGAATACTGGAGCGGGATGCTGTACCCTCTTTCAGGAAATATTCCCCACTCAGGGATCAAACCCTCATCTTGTATGGTTCCTGCATTGCAGATGGATTCTTTGCCATTGGCCTATTGTGGAAGCCCCCGCACCTCCTACCCCACCCTTTAGGCAGAGATGGTGGGTGGGGCTGCTTTAGAGGCACGTGGTCTGCAGGGAGGGGGCGGAGCTCTCGCGAGGCTGGTGCAGCGGCTGTGCGCATGCTCCAGATCTCTGTGCCAGGTGGGTGCCCTGTCTCTGCACACACCTGGCCTCCACAGTCTTGAGCTGAGGTGCCACAGTGGCACTTCTAGATGCAGCTCGCATACTGAGGTGTTGCTCAGCCGTTTACACTGGGAACTCTGGACTGAAGTGTAGATGCGAGAGTCCTCTGCTCACAGCCCCTTGACAGGCAAGTGAAATGAGACTAAGCACAAAGGAGGAGGTTAGACCTGATCACCTAAATTTTGTCTGATTTCCCCTAGGACTCCAGTGGGCTTTGCTGGTGATACGTTGATGGTTGGGATATAATGTAAAAACCAGCCCTCAAATCTTAATAAATTTACAAAGGTTTGTTCACTCATTAAAGTCCAACAGTGGTGGGGGGCTGGGCCCTACATGGTGCTTCTTCTACCCGGACAGGAGGAAGCAAGAATATCTCCGTGTGTGTCCTCTGCATTCACCATGGCTGAGAAGGCTAGAGGGCTGCTCATCAGCTCTTAAGTGCTTTGGCTGAGATGAGAGCCAAGTCCTTTCCATCACAGTCCATTGGCCAGAATCAGCTAAATAGTTGCCATTTGCAAGGTGTGAGGGAAAGCTCATGGGTGTTTAGTGAGCCCCACATGTCTGTGCCATATAGTTTGAAGGACAGTTCTGCATTATAGGGGTGACATGGCTGAGCCAGGAGCTCCAAGGAACTGCTTAGAGCCTTAAGCTGGTTATTCTACTGGCTGCTTACAAAACTGATACTTGGTTTAGCTTGTACTTATACCCTTGGAATTGATGCCTTGGAGTGTCCCTTTGGTTTTCACTTCTGCTTTTGCTGGGGTGCTGCTGCCTTCTCTTAACACGGCTGTTGTGGGTCAGATTAGTGGCAAGAGACCACACCCCGACCGGCATGCTGTAAGTTCTTGATTTACTTTGCCTATAATACTGATGGTGGCAGGAATCAAGGCAATATATTTGTGTATTTCCTTTGTCTATAGTGGGCTTTGCTGATAGCTCAGATGGTAAGGAATCTGCCTACAATGCAGGAGACTCAGGTTCAATCCCTGGGTCGGGCAGATTCCCTGGAGAAGAGAATGACTACCCACTCCAGTATTCTTGCCTGCAGAATCCCATGGACAGGGGGCCTGGTGGGTTAAAGTCCATGGCGTTGCAAAGAGTCAAACATGACTGATTGACTAACACTTTCACTTTTGTCTGTAGTCTCCTCTGGGGTACACTGGTGCTATGACAGTTTTAGTACAGGAAATATACACCAGAACTCATAAAGGAGACAAATTATTCTATACTCTGCCTGTGTTTCTATTCAAAAAAATCTGCATTAACAGTCATAAGGGAGAGCTTACCATGATTTGACTCTAGTGGTTCAGTATCTACATGGCCACCTCCTTACAGGAGGGAGAAAAAAGACTCAAGGCCAGGGGGTTCTGAATGATGTCTCTGTCTCCAGCTCTCTAGCAGGCCAGAAAGCCTTGTCAGTCTTCATCTTCGGGCCAAATCAGAATCTTGAGCCCCTAAACCTCTGCCTAAGGGGAAATGAAAGGGCACAGTCAGGTTTGTTGGTTGTATGTGTGATTCTTTGGAAAACATGATTTCCTCCCCTTGGGCATCTTCTGACTGGTCTCATGGACTTGTGTCAAAAGCTTGCAGGATAAAGCATCAGTGGAAGACCGAGAAAACATTAACAGGGTTGGATCACAGAGGATGCAAAGCATCAGCAGCATTCATGCCAACAATTTCAGAGCAACAGAAGACAATGCCAGCAGCTTTTGTTAGGCTAAGAGACAAGGAATTGAGCGCAGGTAACAAGGTTGATGACATCAGGCACAGTTGCCCTCTGCTCAAGTGTCAGTCCTTGACATAGAGCACTGACAGCCTGGTGGAGATGCTGGCAGGTGCTGGCACTCTGTGGTGTCTGGGTAGGGCGGGTGTGGAGGCTGTGCTTTGGAGGGTGCCAGCAGCAGACTTCCTGCCTTTGGTCTTGGCAGAGACAGGGGACTGGATCCATAGAGAGTAGGGCCAAGAGAGAAATGAAATGGCTTACACTGTGTGGCAGGCAAGGGGGCTGATTCACAAAACACAGCAAAACAATTTCCAGAATCACCTGGGAGAGATTTGAGGAGCAGTGGAATTTCTAAAAAGGGGTTGAGTATGCAAAAATACTTTTTGGGCTATGAATGTGACCTAGGACTCCACAGAGACATGTAGCCATCCAGGTGGTAGATCTTCTTCTTTTTTATAACTAAACATTAAAAAAATCACAAAAAGCTAAACCTGTTTTTCTTTGTAGTATTTATTTGGCTGTGCTGTTACTTGTGGTGCATGGGATCTTCCATTCTTGTTGTGGTGTGCAGGTTGTGAGGGACAGGTTGTGCAACGAGAAATTTTTTAGTTGTGGCATGTGAGGTTATTTTTGTTTTTGTTTTTTTAGTTGCAGGATGTTAACTCTTGGGTGTGGCATGTGGGATCTAGTTCCCTGACTAGGGATAGAACTCAAGCTGCCTGCATTGGGAGCTTAGAGTCTTAGCCACTGGACCACTACTAGTTAAGTTCCTAGGTGGATCTTCTTTATTTTTATTAAGTTTTTGTTTAGCACTTAATGGGGGAAGATAAAAGTTGTAAACCATCTTTATTTCAAAATAAGGGATTTGATATTATTTAATTATGGGTTATAATTTTTATTTTATTTTTGATATACATTTATTATGCACAGCTGTTTTGAACCTAACAATTTTGGGGGAAGCATTTGGCATCCACTCTGTAGGATAAAATGAGTAATTCATTCCTGTTGATGGCCCTGCACTGTGCACCCTATCTGGTCTCAGAATTCCAGCTGCTTTAGTGACATCGGATGATACTTTGAAATCAGCTATGGTGGAAGCACTTACCATGGAAATCAGTTAATGTAAAAATTAGGGCTTTTTCTTTTGTTTTTTGAGAGCCTAATTTCCAACTACTGACCTCATTTATACTACTCTTCCTGACAGTACAAAACATTGAATCAAATTGAACTTTTTCTGTAGGCAGCTGAAAACTTTTGAAATGAAGAATAATGCTTTCAAAAACAGTTTTAGACATATTAATCTGACATTGATACATTGAAAATGCAGCTGAGAGACAGAAAATTCGTATGAACCTCTTAAAAAGTTCTGGAATAAAAATTAAGAATTTGAACTGATGGTGGTATAAATAAAAAGGAAGAAATGAGTTAAAGAACCTTTTAGTGAAGACTTTGATTTTGACAAAGAAGGTTAAAGTGATTTATCTTTTAGCAGATGCTCTTTAAATATTTGTTAAATAAAATTTGAATGAAACTTTTGTTTACAAATTTAATTATTTTTCTTCCTCTCTGTTCTTTGTCAGATCATTGTCCATTCTGTTTGATTATTCTTTGTATGTGCTTATTTCTGTGTCCTACCTTGCTCTTTCCCCCCATCATTTTATTTTTCCTTACTTTAGTCCCAGTGTGTGTGTGTTAGTCGCTCTGTTGTGCCCGACTCTTTGCAACCCCATTATCTGCAGCCCACCAAGCTCCTCTGTCCATAAGATTTTCTAGGCAAGGATACTGTAGTGGGTCACCATTTCCTTCTTCAGGTTAGCCCCAGAGTAATTAGTAAATAATCTTACTAGCTGCTCAGACACTTGGATAGCAATATGTCTTGGGAGATGAAGTGATAGCTCTATTCTCCCCAGAGATTAGGTTAATTGGTAGTCCCCAATACAAATATTACATCACAGCCTATTTCTGAATTGAAAAATACTCAGCATACTTATTTATCTCATGTCAGTAATATTTTATAGATGGAAACAACAAAATGAATGAAATATGAATCACCTTTAAAACTTACAGCATGCCTGTCAAATTAATTGCACAGCCTAAACACCAAATTCATTCCTTTAATTGAATGTCTTACAGGAGCCACCCTTCAGCATATGCTGTGGCTAATGATCAATTGTTGCCATAAGTGATTTAACATTTGTATACATGTGAGATGACATGTTGTAATTCATGGAAATGCCAGTGCTATGAAATAACCACAAACAGTGATAAATGTGCTGTCTATTTTTGTATAATTACTCCAGATCTGTCATCCCTCTTTGGTATGTTGTAATGCATTAGTGCATAACAAAGTGCATCATCCCAGTGATCAATATCCTATTTCAGATGATAGCGTGTTACTGTATAATTATCATGTTATTCTTTCTGATGATTTTTCTGTCCAGCTATTTCAATTTAAAAGTAAAACCACAACGTGTCTACCTAGATGAGGATGACTATACTGGTCATAATTAGCACATGATTGATATGTGCAGTTTTAATTTAGACATTATGGCCTGTGTCTTCACTTACATATTAGATGATTTAATTTGTCCACTTGACATAGGCTCTCCTGACTAGCTATTTTGTGCCTACAATAAATCTCACTGTCTGAGCCTTTGATCTGAGAACTATTTTTTTAGTGTGCTACTTTGGTCTTTCCTTCCTTTTTTTTTTCACTTTGCTTTCTCTTTCTTGATTGTTTATTTCATTTTGCTGAGGTAGTATTTTCAAGGTTAAATATTGTAGTATTTTTAGGTTAAATATTGAGGTCAGTTAGGTCGAAGCAATAAGAGGCAATTTAAAACTACTTCTCTGAGGGAAAAAAGGTAATTTTTGTTATGCTTAATATTTTAAGGATTTGTAATAATTTCTAGAAAGAACAGAGGGAACATAAACTCCTCAGTTTTGCAGGCCTTCTTAACCTAGTCACATCCTTATAAGCGGGCAACAAGGTAAAAAAGTCAAAATAGGCCTACCTTACAATCCACCATTCATTTCTGTGAATATACACAAAAGGAAATGATAACTATAATTCGACCATATATGCATACCTATGCTATGGCAGCCCCCCTGAAGATGCACATGAAGTCGCCAGTCATTTGGCTGAAGCATGAGTCTGGCTTGCTCACGCTCCAAGACTATCACCCAGCTAGCTGCGGCCACGGCTGACCCTCAGTTTATGCCCCTCTGGGTTGCTCTATTGTTTTCTTCTTTCAAAAGTAATAGTTTTTATTTGTTTATTATTTTTATTTATAAATTGGATGTATAACATTGTACAAATCTAAGGTTTCATGTTACTTTGAAACATTTATAAATTATAATATGATTGCCATGTAACAATATTTATCGTATAACATATGGTTCGATGTTATCTATTTCAATAAGCTGTGCATTAAATTTCTATGACTATTTTAGTATTTTTTAAGTTTGTCCCCTAAACACCCCCCATCCCCTGGTAACTACCATTTTACTCTGACTTTTCTTTTACATTCTTGCTTTTTAAAGATTCCATATATAGGTGACGTCATGCAGTATTTATCTTCCTTTGCCTGGCTTATCTCACTCAGCATAACACTCTCATCCACGTTGTTCTAAGTGGTGGGATAGCCTCCTTTTTGTGGTTGAATAATATTCCGTTGTGTATATATACCACATCTTTTTATCCATTCAGCATTCAATGAGCATTTGAGTTGTCCCCATATCTTGACTATTGTGAACAGTGCTGCCATAAGCATAGGTATGTATATATGGTCGAATTATAGTTATTTTCTTTTGTGTATATTCACAGAAATAGAATTGTGGATTGTAAGGTAGGTCTATTTTGACTTGTATAGGAACCTCCATATTGCTTTCCATAGTAGTTAGATGAATTTATATTCCCCAGCAACAGTGGGAAAGGGTTTATTTTCACTACCTCTTCAATAGCACCTATTGCTTCTTGTCTTCTTGATGACAGCCATTCTAACAAATGTGAGATAGTAGCACACTGTGATTTTTATTTGCATTTCCCTGATAATTTGTGATGTTGAGCATCTTTTCATGTGCATCAGGGCCATTTTGATATATCTTTGGAAAAATTTTCCATTTAGTTCTTCCACCTATTTTAAAACAGACTGTTTTTTGTTTTTAAGTTGTGTTAGGTCTTTATACAGTTTGGATATTCGCCCCTTATCTGACATATGGTTTGTGAAAATTTACTCCCATTTTGTAGGCTGCCTTTTCATTTTGTTGTTTCTTTTGCTATGCCAAAGCTTTTGGACTTGCTGTAGTCCCATTTGTTGATTTTTGCTTTTGTTGTTTGTGAAAAGCAAACATTTTCAGAAGTTGCATAATATTAGTTTCTTTTTTTTTTTTAATTGCCATTCACTGAAAGGCAGTATTCTAGTAAAGTTTTTTAAAAAAGAATTACTCGTAGTGTGAACATCTAAGCAAAAAGTGTGATGCCTGGAATAAACTTAATTCAGGAGGAAATGAGACACCTGGGAAACCAGAGGATTTCTCCAAGGTTGTGAATTTGGGGATTAGGGATCTTCTCTGGATTAACGTGTACAAGGTTGAAGGTCTACAGCAAAGCAGTTGTAGTGATAGCAGGGCTTCACTGCAGTTCTCTGACCGCTCTGTGGTTCTCAATCTCCTTTAGTCCATGGGTATCCTATATTCATTGACAACACAAAGTAGGAGAGAAACTCCCCAGGCAACCACCCCTGAAGAGGCTAACTCTCTTCAGTACTGTTTCTGAGGACTTCTTCATCTCAGGACACTCTTTCCAGCTCACCTTTCCTCACCTGCAAGTCCAGGTCCCATTCTTTGTCCCCTGGTTTCTCTGGATATAAGCCTGAATTATTTTTTAACTTCTGTATTTTTCAAACCTCTCCTATTCACCTGAATTCATTATCTGAATTCTTCCTTTCCTTCCCTGTCACTTCCCAAAATGGATTTTTAAAAGGCCCTTAGTGATCTCTCAACCTGATTTAATCCTCTCTTTTAAGCTTTCTTCATTCCACGTCTACCGGCTAAGTTTCTCTCTTGTATACAGGCCATGCTCTATTCTCAGGTTTTTGACCAAGACTAAACAATTCTCTCCAGGTTTTCCTTTGTTAATTTCTATTGATCTGTTGAATAAATCTTGGTTCCATCATTCCTTTCCAAGAAAAATTTTTCCTGATCTCCCTGGCTAGGTGAAATCCTCTTATCATACCCTCACTGCATTGCAGTTTTACATTTATCTGATTTTTTGGTAAACATCTTCCTTCTCCACTAGATTGTAAGTTGCTCAAGGGCAGGGATTGGTTTATTTTTGTTCATAATATTTGTTAATACTTGCTTTCTCTCCTACTGTGTGTGTGAATGTGTGTATAGGTGTGTGTGTCTGTGTATATGTATTTAATGAATTGATGGATTAATGAATGGATGGGTAGATGAAAACTCTTTATAGAAACTTGAAGTTGTGTTGGGAAATTGTCTAGTCTATATATACAAGAGGAACAACAAATGACAAATATGGATGTTAGAAATACAAGTAAAAACTTTGCAAGATAATTTCAAAATTTCTCTAAACTATCCTTCAGTTCAGTTCAGTTCAGTTCAGTCCAGTCACTGAGTCGTGTCCAACTCCTTGTGACCCCATGAGCCACAGCAACTCCTGGAGTCCACCCAAACTGATATCCATTGAATAGGTGATGCCATCCAACCATCTCATCCTCTGTCATCCCCCTTTCCTCCTGTCCTCAATCTTTCCCAGCATCAGGGTCTTTTCAAATGAGTCAGCTCTCCGCATCAGGTGGCCAAAGTATTGGAGTTTCAGCTTCAGCATCAGTCCCTCCAGTGAACACCCAGGACTGATCTCCTTTAGGATGGACTGGTTGGATCTCTTTGCAGTTCAAAGGATTCTCAAGAGTCTTCTCCAACACCACAGTTCAAAAGCATCAATTCTTTGGTGCTCAGATTTCTTTATAGTCCAACTCTCACATCCATACATGACCACTGGAGTTAGTGTTAGGCGCTCAGTTGTGTCCAACTCTTTGCGGCCCCATGGAGTCTGGGCTCTTCTGTCCATGGAATTCTCCAGGCAAGAATACTGGGGTGGGTTGCCATTTCTTTCTCCATATTTTGAGTTAAAGGCACCTTAAAAACAGTAGATACAAGAGAGGCACTTTGACCTTGCTTTTTCTTCCTAAAAGCAAGTGCCTAACCTTACTAGGAGGAAGGAGAACATTTTTCTCAGCAGAGACAGGGTGTTGAGGCAGATAAATTTATAGAAACAAATCTTACTGGGATAACCCTTATTTTCCTAGTTACTTTTCCATAACTAGCTGCCCAGCGTCAAATCCTTCTTGTCACCTTTTCACAGTTTATCCCTCTTTTTCTCACGGTGTGTTACGTGATTGGTTCTGACGGCTACTTTGGATCTTTATCTTTTTTGTGAAGTCTCCCATGTAAAAAATTACTTAATAAAATTACTATGCTTTTTCCCTGTTAGTCTATCTTCTATCAGTTTAATTTTAAGTCCAATCAGATACCTAAAGTGGGCAGAGGAGAAATTTTTCCTTAGAAGGGCAATAAAAAGATGGGAATGGTTATCTGAAATATTAACTTATGTAACATTTTCCCATAACACTATTATAGACTAACAAACTACAGCTGTTTCTCCAGGACATAAAATTGAAACATTTTATTAGAGATTTAAAAACATCCATATGTTGAGCATTTTACCCTTGGCAGGCATATTATGCTAATCATGAAGACAGAGGATATGAGCCAGAGCTAGGCATTTATAAGATGAATTTCATCAAATAGACATAATATTTGTCTGTGTTCACTCTTTGTAGTCAAAGGGAATCCACAATCAAGAAGAACATTGTGATGATTAATTTCATGTGTTAACTGGGCCATGAGGTGTCCAGACATTTGGCAACCCATTATTCTGAGTGTATCCGTATTTGTAGGATGTTTTGGAATGACATTAACACTTGAATTAAGCCGATTGCTCTCCCTAATGTGGGTGGATTGCATCCAGTCAGTTGATTATTGAATAGAACAAAAGCCAGAATATAATGCTGTTTGACAATATAAGTTGGGACATTGGTCTTTTCCTGCCTATGGACTTGAACTGAAAAGTTAGTTTTTCCTGGGTTTTGAACCTGACAGCTTTCAGACTGAACACTGTTGACTTTCCTGGTTCTTAGGCTTTTGGACTTGGACTAGGACTTGAATTATAAATATACCATGAACTCTCCTGGGTTTCCAGCTGCCACATACACACACACACTCACTCAGTCACTCACTCACTCCCTTCCTTCCTTCCAGGTGGCCCTAATGGCAAAGAACCCACCTGCCAGCACAGGAGACGTAAGAGATGTGGGTTTGATCCCTGGGTCAGGAAGATCCTCTGGAGGAGGACATGGCAACCCACTCCAGTATTCTTGCTTGGAGAATCCCCATGGATAGAGCCTGATGGGCTATAGTCCATAAGGTCACAAAGAATCAGACATGACTAAAGTGACTTAACATGCATGTAGGTGTGTATATCTGTATCTATAGATATACATATATTAATAGATATCCTACTGGCTCTGTTTCTCTGGGAACATTGACTAATACGGATTTTGGTACCAGATCCCTGAAGGTGATGCTGCCGCCCCTCATAGGGCCAGAAGGCAAGACATGGAGCCAAAGAGGATTATATTCAAGCCTTATAATCTAATGAGATTTACTTTGCTAGGTTTGAATTTGCTTGGGGCCCATCACCTCTTTCTTACCTCTGATTTCTCCCTTTTTGAGTGGAAAATCTATCCTATGCTTGTCCCATCATTCTATTTTGGAAGCACATAACCTGTCTGCTTGGAGTAGTTCACAGCTGGAGGTACATTTTGCCTCATGATAAATTGTACCTTTAATCTCCCCATATTTGACTAAGATGATATTTAAGATTTTGGACATTAGACTTGAGAGTTGATGTTGGAGCAAATTAAAACTGGGCTGTTGGGATGAAATAAATGTTTTGCATGTGAGAAGGATGTGAATTTTGGGAAGTTGGGGTGGAATGCTATTGACTGAATTGTGTCCTCCCTGCTTCCCAGTTTGCATGATAGTTTGTGGAGATGGGGCCTTTGAGAGATAATTATATTTGGATGACGTCATGGCCTGGGGTCATGTCATGTTGGGATTGTGTGGGTGCTATGTCACTTCAGTCATGTCTTACTCTTTGAGACCCCATGGACTGCAGCATGCCAGGCTTCCCTGTCCATCACCAGCTCTCAAAGCTTGCTCAAACTCATGTCCATTGAGTTGGTGATGCCATACAACCATCTCATCCTCTGTTGTCCCCTTCTCCTCATGCCTTCAATCTTTCCCAGCATCAGGGTCTTTTCCAGTAAGTCAGTTCTTCACATCAGATGGCCAAAGTATTGGAGCTTCAGGTTCAGCATCAGTCCTTCCAATGAATATTCAGGAGTGATTTCCTTTAGGATTGACTGGTTTGATCTCCTTGTAGTCCAAGTCAAGAGTCTTCAGCACCACAGTTCAAAAGCATCAGTTCTTCAATTCTTTAAATCATATAACTGAACTCAAACCAGCCATATTCTTCCTTTTTTCCATAGAAATTGAAGTAATAAAAACATTGCATAGGAAAACAAGTCATGAGTTTTCTGTGTTTCACTGAAGGCAGTCCCCTCCCTTTTACTGTCTACCTTTCCTCTTCCCACTGGGTATTTGGATGCATTCATTGCCTGAGGCTGGCAGTAACTTTTAACACCTAAGAATTGATGCATTTGAACTGTTGGAGAAGACTCTTGAGAATCCCTTAGACTGCAAGGAGATCCAACCAGTCCATTCTGAAGGAGATCAGCCCTGGGATTTCTTTGGAAGGACTGATGCTAAAGCTGAAACTCCAGTACTTTGGCCGCCTCATGCGAAGAGTTGACTCATTGGAAAAGACTCTGATGCTGGGAGGGATTGGGGGCAGGAGGAGAAGGGGACGACAGAGGATGAGATGGCTGGATGGCATCACGGACTCGATGGACGTGAGTCTGAGTGAACTCCGGGAGTTGTTGATGGACATGGAGTCGTGGCGTGCTGTGATTAATGGGGTCGCAAACAGTCGGACACAACTGAGCAACTGAACTGAAGAACTTGTTCGTGTTTCGTAGCACTTAAGAAGCTAATAGTAGACATTTGACAAAAATTGCTTTGATATATAAAAATGAATCAAAAGATCAATATGTTTATGGTCTTCATGGACTTTTTTTCAGTTTCCTTATCTCTAAAGATAGGCATAAGATGAATGGTGTACAGCTTCTTTAAAACCCCCTTATTACCTTGATTGCACTAGAATCACACTTACAGTATTTTTTGATATATGAAAACATAATATATGTACTATAGGAAAACTGGCTGATTGTTTACTCCCCCAGTTGTGTCCGACTCTTTGCAACCCAATGGACTATAGCCTGTCAGACTCCTCTGTCCATAGGATTCTCCAGAGAAGAATACTGGAGTGGGTTGCCATTTCCTTCTCCAAGGAAAATTGGCTAAGAAAATATGTATATTAAAACCTTTTTAAAAAAAAGACAAATTAAGTAAAAAAATGTATCAATTTAGTTCATTCACTCAGCCGCCGTGTGTGACTCTTTGCAGCCCCATGGACTGCAGCGCGCCAGGCCTCCCTGTCCATCACCAACTCCCAGAGCCTGCTCAAACTCATCTCCATCACATCAGTCTTGCCATCCAACCATCCCATTCTCTGTCATCCCTTTCTCCTCCGCCTTCAATCTTTCCCAGCATCAGGGTCTTTTCCAATGACTCAGTTCTTTGTATCAGGTGGCCAAAGGATTAGAGCTTCAGCTTTAGCATCAATCCTTCCAATGAATATTCAGGACTGATTTCCTTTAGGATGGACTGGTTGGATCTCCTTGCAGTCCAAGGGACTCTTAAGAGTCTTCTCCAACACCACAGTTCAAAAGCATCAATTCTTCGGCACTCAGCTTTCTTCACAGTCCAATTGTCACATCCGTACGTGACTACTGGAAAAACCACAGCTTTGACTACACAGACCTTTGTTGGCTAAGTAATATCTTTGCTTTTTAATATGCTGTCTAGGTTGGTTATAGCTATTCTTTCAAGAAACAAGCATCTTTTAATTTCATGGCTGCAGTCACCATCTGCAGTGATTTTGGAGCCCAAGAAAATACCGTCTCTCACTGTTTCCAATGTTTCCCCATCTGTTTGCCATGAAGTGATGGAACCAGATACCATGATCTTAGTTTTTTAAGTGTTAAATTTTAAGCCAGCTTTTTCACTCTCCTCTTTCACTTTCATCAAGAGGCTCCTCAGTTCCTCTTTACTTTCTGCCTTAAGGGTTCTGTCATCTGCATATCTGAGGTTATTGATATTCCTCCCAGCAATCTTGATTCCAGCTTATGTTTCTTCCAGCCCTGAATTTTGCATGATTTCTACATATAATTTAAATAAGCAGGGTGACAATATGCAGCCTTGATGTACTCCTTTCCCTATTTGGACCCAGTTTGTTGTTCCATGTCCAGTTCTAACTGTTGCTTCCTGACCTGCATATAGGTTTCTCAGGAGACAGGTTAGGTGGTCTGGTATTCCCATCTCTTTCATAATTTTCTTGTGATCCACACAGTCAAAGGCTTTGGCATAGTCAATAAAGCAGAAATAGATGTTTTTCTGGAACTCTTTTGCTTTTTCCATGATCCAGCAGATGTTGGCAATTTGACCTCTGGTTCCTCTGCCTTTTCTAAATCCAGCTTGAGAACCTGGAATTTCTCAGTTCACATACGACTGAAGCCTGGCTTGGAGAATTTTGAGCATTACTTTGCTAGTGTGCGAGATGAGTGCAATTGTGTGGTAGTTTGAGCATTCTTTGGCATTGTGTTTCTTTGGGATTGGAATGAAAACTGACCTTTTCCAGTCCTGTGACTCCTGCTGAGACCTTAAAAAAATGTATACATATACATAAAATATACTGGGGAGATAGTCAATGCAATTTTATTACTATTATCTTTGGATGATGGAATAATGGATGTTTTTTAATCTGCTTTCCTGAGAAATAAGTGAATTTTATGATTAAAAATAGGATAAAAAGAGTAAATAAGCATTGTCTTCTCCAGTCTGCTTTGAAGAGAGTGTGCGCATGTGCACACACACAAATACACACAGGGGCACCCCAACTTCCCTGGTGGTCCATTGGTTCAGACTCTGCGTTTCCAAGGCAAGGGGTGCAGGTTCAGTCCCTAGCTGGGAAACTAAGACCCTACATACTGCATGGCCAAAAAAAAGTACAAATGCACCTCAAAAGTAAATGAAATGTTTGGACACTTTAAGACTTGACTGTTTCATAGAAAGATAAAATTCTTCACAGAAAACAGTACTGAACGGATACAAGGGGCTCAGGAACACAATAAACATGTAACTCTTATCAAAAATAATTATCTGTTAAGTATAAAAAAGGGAAAGTTGTGTTTAAAACTTATTCGCTGTGGGAGAGGGTGAGGGTGGGATGATTTGGGAGAATGGCATTGACACATGTATAATATCATATATGAAATGAAATTGCCAGTCCAGGTTTGATGCAGGATACAGGATGCTCGGGGCTGGTGCACTGGGATGACCCAGAAGGATGGTATGGGGAGGGAGGTGAGAGGGGGGCTCAGGATGGGAGACATGTGTACACCCGTGGTGGATTCATGTCGATGTACGGCAAAACCAATACAATATTGTAAAGTAATTAGCCTGCAATTAAAATAAATAAATTTATATTAAAAAATAAAACTTACTTAAAACACAAATTCTTTGATATTTGTACCAGGCAGGGCTCAGTCAGGAGAGAAATGTCCTCCTGAGAGAACTTTTTACTCAAGTGAGATCTTGGGGTTCTTGAAGATTATAAACCAGTTAGATATATAATGCTATATATCTAACTGCTCTTCCTCAGGGCAATTTAGTCAACAGTGCAGTTAACATCATCAACTGCCAAAAGGAAGCAGTTTCCTGGTTCCTTTTGCTAAGTAGATTAAAATAGGAAAAAGGAAGAGTCTAAAAAAGATTCAAGTTGAATAGTTTTTTATCTACCTTCAAGCTGGTGATCTTAGACTTTTCTGTATTTCTGGAAATATTGCTTCATGAAGTTTATTAATTTCCCTTAAATATTTCTGCAAATATTAGTAATTAAGATTTACTCTTTGGGGGGATAAAAGACCTTTTAATAAAATAGAAATAACCGAATGGCCTGTGAGCCACACCTGCCCCTTCTTAGCTCTGGAGAGAAAAGCTCAAGGACATGATTGTATCTTAAAGCACCAACCTTCACTGTTGGAATCAACAAGAACGGCAATGTTATTGGCATGGAGGAAATATGTCAGCCTTCCTTTAGCTGGCCTTATCAACTCTGACTGTAAATGTCATAAGAAGAAATAAACGATTGTTCATTTGTAATGGACTCATAAGCCTAAATGTAAAAAATATAAAATAACTTCAATACCTGCGTTTTGGCTGGAATAATGAACCTTAAAAATCTGTTACCTTAATTAGAAATTTCATGGTCACTCGAGGCCTTTCCCAGTGGCTCAGTGGTAAAGAATCCACCTGCCAATGCAGGAGACCCAGGTTTGATCCCTGGGTCAGAAAGATCCCCGGGAGGAGGGCAAGGCAACCCACCTCAGCATTCCTATACAGTCCAAAAGACTGCAAAGAGGTGAAAACAACTTAAGCTACTGAGCCTGATCAGGGCACCTGAAATATATTCAAACAAAGTTAATCTCTAAAATAACTTACAATTCAGTCATAAATAAATTTTCTTGTAACAGAAATTTTTTTTCCATTGTGTATTTTGATGTTATTATTTTTTAATTAATAAATGTTTATCTATTTGTTTAGCTCCAGTGAGGCTTAGTTGTGGTTCATAGACTCTCTAGTTGTGGTACACAGGCTTAACTGCTCCATGGCATATGAGATCTTAGTTCCTCAACCAGGAATTGAACCTTCATCCCCTGCATTGCAAGATGGATTCTTAATCACTGGACCACTAGGCAAGTCCTCTGATGCTATTATTTTAAGTAAGAATTCCTGGTGAAATTAAAATATAAACTCCATGAATACTTGATTTGGGGACATTATTTTGGGGAGTAGAGCTATTACATAAAATAGGGTCAAAAAATCTGTATCTGAATATCACATTAATCCATTTAAAATATACATTGTTTAGTTGTATAAACCACTTCAAGCACAAAAGATTAATACTAGAAAACACTGAAATGTGTAATGCTCTAGCAAATTGTGACTCAGTTCAGTTCAGTCGCTCTGTTGTGTCCAACTCTTTGCGACCCCATGAATTGCAGCACGCCAGGCCTCCCTGTCCACCACCAACTCCCCGAGTTCACTCAGATTCGCATCCATCGAGTCAGTGATGCCATCCAGCCATCTCATCCTTGGTCGTCCCCTTCTCCTCCTGCCCCCAATCCCTCCCAGCATCAGAGTCTTTTCCAGTGAGTCAACTCTTCACATGAGGTGGCTAAAGTACTGGAGTTTCAGCTTCAGCATCATTCGTTCCAAAGAAATCCCAGGGCTGATCTCCTTCAGAATGGACTGGTTGGATCTCCTTGCAGTCTAAGGTACTTTCAAGATCTCCTCCAACACCACAGTTCGAAAGCATCAATTCTTCGGCACTCGGCCTTCTTCATAGTCCAACTCTCACATCCATACATGACCACTGGAAAAACCATAGTTTTGGCTAGACAGACCTTTGTTGGCAAAGTAATGTCTCTGCTTTTGAATATGCTATCTAGGTTGGTTATAACTTTTCTTCCAAGGAGTAAGCATCTTTTAATTTCATGGCTGCAGTCACCATGTGCAGTGATTTTGGAGCCCCTCAAAAATAAAGTCTGACACTGTTTCCACTGTTTCCCCATCTATTTCCCATGAAGTGATGGGACCAGATGCCATGATCTTTGTTTTCTGA
>SJYC01049933.1:0-27389 GCA_006408675.1 Madoqua kirkii | reverse complement strand
GGCCTTCTTCATAGTCCAACTCTCACATCCATACATGACCACTGGAAAAACCATAGTTTTGGCTAGACAGACCTTTGTTGGCAAAGTAATGTCTCTGCTTTTGAATATGCTATCTAGGTTGGTTATAACTTTTCTTCCAAGGAGTAAGCATCTTTTAATTTCATGGCTGCAGTCACCATGTGCAGTGATTTTGGAGCCCCTCAAAAATAAAGTCTGACACTGTTTCCACTGTTTCCCCATCTATTTCCCATGAAGTGATGGGACAGGATGCCATGATCTTTGTTTTCTAATGTTGAGCTTTAAGCCAACTTTTTCACTGTCCTCTTTCACTTTCATCAAGAGGCTTTTCAGTTCCTCCTCACTTTCTGCCATAAGGGTGGTGTCATCTGCATATCTGAGGTTCTTGATATTTCTCCCAGCAATCTTGATTCCAGCTTGTGCTTCTTCCAGCCCAGCATTTCTCATGATGTACTCTGCATATAAGTTAAATAAGCAGAAAGACAATATACAGCCTTCACGTACTCCTTTTCTCATTTGGAACCAGTCTGTTGTTCCATGTCCAGTTCTAACTTGCTTCCTGACCTGCGTATAGGTTTCTCAAGAGGCAGGTCAGGTAGTCTGGTATTCTTATCTCTTTTAGAATTTTCCACAGTTTCTTGTGATCCACACAGTCAAAGGCTTTGGCATAGTCAATAAAGAAGAAATAGATGTTTTCCTGGAACTAGGGAATTTTAAATCAAGTCATCAGTCGACCAGAAAGGTTTAACATTGGCCTTTGATTTATAAAACTGTGTTGCTTACTCTGCAGGTGTCAAGTCCTAAGTGATCTAATAGTAAGCAGCTTCTTTTTCCTTCTATGCTTTCACAAAGCTGAGTGTTATCTTGGCAAGATTCAGTAACAGAAATGCTTAATAAAAGACCTGAGAAATTTTTCTTGGCCTTATTGAGAACTAGCATATAAATGGCAAGCATTGATTTATGTTCAATTAATTAGTTAGGCTTCCCTCGTGTGACTTCCCTCATGGCTCAGCCAGGAAGGAGTCTGGCTGCAATGCAGGAGACCCAGGTTCGATCCCTGGTTTTGGAAGATCCCCTGGAGAAGGAAATGGCAACCCACGCCACTATTCTTGCCTAGAAGATCCCATGGACAGAGGAGCCTGACAGGCTACAGTTCATGGGGTCACAAAGAGCTGGAAAGGACTGAGTGACTTCACTTCAACTTTAATTAGTTAGAACCTGGAGTCCTGTAAGACATCCTTTGTTTCTTCACTTTGATGGAAATTATAAGTTAAATATGTTTTATGACTAACTTCAAAAAGCTAGCATAAATATAATTTGATGTTAAAAAATAAACAATCTATTTCAGAAAATGTGATATGCTTTGTGGGAAAAATAAAAAGGCAAGGAATTGGTAATTGAACTAGCTGAAGTTAAAGTAAGCACTAAATTTTGAACTGAAAATAGATACCCAGATATTACTTTTATATATATAAAAAGACTAAATGCAAAAATAATGAGCCATTTTATGAAAATTCCTTTAACTGAAGTTAGACAAAAGTGAAAATGTGATATGCTTTGTGGGAAAAATAAAAAGGCAAGGAATTGGTAATTGAACTAGCTGAAGTTAAAGTAAGCACTAAATTTTGAACTGAAAATAGATACCCAGATCTTACTTTTATATATATAAAAAGACTAAATGCAAAAATAATGAGCCATTTTATGAAAATTCCTTTAACTGAAGTTAGACAAAAGCTGGTTTTATGGACTCAAGTTTTGTCTTTACATAATCTAAGCTTCCCTGGTAGCTTAGCTGGTAAAGAATCCACCTGCGATGTGGGAGACCTAGGTCCAATCCCTGGGTTTGGAAGATTCCCTGCAGAAGGGAAAGGCTACCCACTCCAGTATTCTGGCCTGGAGAATTCCATGGACTGTGTAGTCCATGGGGTCAGAGAGTCGGACACAACTGAGCGACTTTCCCTTTCACAATGTACACTCCTTGAGAATTTGCACTCAGTCCCGTGTTCACAGGGGTGAGCACCTGAAATTACTCTCGATCATTGTCCTTCAGACCCTGTGTCCAGCTTATGGAAGCTACATTGCTCCTTCACATTTGAGTTCCTTGGGTGGTTAGGTAGTTAACACCTTCCGACTGTTATGTGGCAGTGAAGACCATGGTTGTATTTTTCCTCAGCCTAGATATGAGGTGACACATTTTACAAGGTGAGAAATAAAGACCCATTCAGACTGAATTTTGAAGTCAGCAAGCATCTATCAGCACGAAAACATCAACACAGTCATCCCGCTCTTCAGTATCCCAGTGGAGTCTAGCTCTCTTTCCAGGCCTCTGACAAGCAACTTGTGTGAAAGGTAAACTCAAGGCAGATGGAATAATATTAGAGCCTCAGAATTCAGGACCAATATTTCCATCAAAATATTTTGAGCCAGTACATGTACATTGAACACAGTCATCTCACTAACTCTAGATAATTTCTAAAATCCATTATGTCAATGAATAAATACTTTGGTGGCTAGAGACAAATATAGTTGAAGCTAGAAGCAGGTACTTTTGAAGGGGTTTTGAGTAGTCATCAAAATGCTAACTGTCTCTGGTTTATGTATTCTGCTTTTAATTTGTAGATTAATATATTCATATATATATCACATTGTCTATGGTAATATACTTTAAGTTAAGTAAATGTAACCTTCCATCCTAACATTCCAATATAGTTTTTTAAAAGACAAACATCTTAAATAGCAAAAAAGACCTTATCACACCTAAGAAAATTAATGATTTATTAATGTCACCTAATAGTTCATACCTATTGTCTGCTTATAAGTGGTCTATTTGAAACAAAATTCAATCCAAACATGTGTTCTTAAACTCCTTGAGTCTCCTTGGTTTTTCAACAGGACTTTTTGCAATGACATTCTGACTTGTGAAAGTTTTCCCAATTGTCTTTTAGGATGTTATATATTGTTTGATTCCTTTCCCGAGGTGGTGTATTACTTGTTCCTTTCCCTGCAATAATTTCTAATCTAGAAGTCAGAAGTAAAGGCTTTATAAAGTTTAAGTTTAAACATTCTAGCCAAAGAATAGGCTGTGTTGCATAACACTGGAAGTCACAAATGTCTGGTAATCCCACCAATGCTGATAAAATTTGGCCATAGGGTTGAGAGATTTGAAAGACCAGTACGTCCATTGTAAAGGTATGTTTCTCTTTTCTTTATAGTCCAACTCTCACATCCATACATGACCACTGGAGTTAGTGTTAGGCGCTCAGTTGTGTCCAACTCTTTGCGGCCCCATGGAGTCTGGGCTCTTCTGTCCATGGAATTCTCCAGGCAAGAATACTGGGGTGGGTTGCCATTTCTTTCTCCATATTTTGAGTTAAAGGCACCTTAAAAACAGTAGATACAAGAGAGGCACTTTGACCTTGCTTTTTCTTCCTAAAAGCAAGTGCCTAACCTTACTAGGAGGAAGGAGAACATTTTTCTCAGCAGAGACAGGGTGTTGAGGCAGATAAATTTATAGAAACAAATCTTACTGGGATAACCCTTATTTTCCTAGTTACTTTTCCATAACTAGCTGCCCAGCGTCAAATCCTTCTTGTCACCTTTTCACAGTTTATCCCTCTTTTTCTCACGGTGTGTTACGTGATTGGTTCTGACGGCTACTTTGGATCTTTATCTTTTTTGTGAAGTCTCCCATGTAAAAAATTACTTAATAAAATTACTATGCTTTTTCCCTGTTAGTCTATCTTCTATCAGTTTAATTTTAAGTCCAATCAGATACCTAAAGTGGGCAGAGGAGAAATTTTTCCTTAGAAGGGCAATAAAAAGATGGGAATGGTTATCTGAAATATTAACTTATGTAACATTTTCCCATAACACTATTATAGACTAACAAACTACAGCTGTTTCTCCAGGACATAAAATTGAAACATTTTATTAGAGATTTAAAAACATCCATATGTTGAGCATTTTACCCTTGGCAGGCATATTATGCTAATCATGAAGACAGAGGATATGAGCCAGAGCTAGGCATTTATAAGATGAATTTCATCAAATAGACATAATATTTGTCTGTGTTCACTCTTTGTAGTCAAAGGGAATCCACAATCAAGAAGAACATTGTGATGATTAATTTCATGTGTTAACTGGGCCATGAGGTGTCCAGACATTTGGCAACCCATTATTCTGAGTGTATCCGTATTTGTAGGATGTTTTGGAATGACATTAACCTTGAATTAAGCCGATTGCTCTCCCTAATGTGGGTGGATTGCATCCAGTCAGTTGATTATTGAATAGAACAAAAGCCAGAATATAATGCTGTTTGACAATATAAGTTGGGACATTGGTCTTTTCCTGCCTATGGACTTGAACTGAAAAGTTAGTTTTTCCTGGGTTTTGAACCTGACAGCTTTCAGACTGAACACTGTTGACTTTCCTGGTTCTTAGGCTTTTGGACTTGGACTAGGACTTGAATTATAAATATACCATGAACTCTCCTGGGTTTCCAGCTGCCACATACACACACACACTCACTCAGTCACTCACTCACTCCCTTCCTTCCTTCCAGGTGGCCCTAATGGCAAAGAACCCACCTGCCAGCACAGGAGACGTAAGAGATGTGGGTTTGATTATATATATATACATATCGGAAAATATTAAATCACAAGTCATAAAAAGTCAATTAAAACAAAATAACATGTTTGGACTATGAACTTATCTAAATTTAAAAAACATGGATAGTAATTCTTGCAAGAGTATTTTCTCATAAACTGCTATGGAAACGTTAATCACACTGTCCTTTGGAAGGTAATTTTCCAAAGTGTGTTGAGAACCTAAAAAATAGTAGTATTTTTCACTTACTGATAGAAGTTTATCTAAGGAAATAAAGTGAAATGCCTTATGCATAAGAATGATCCTGGAAACACAAACATACATTTATATGACTAATAGTAAGGTTTAAATGGTTAACAGTAAGAAGATGGTTAATTGAGATGAGTGATTATGGAAACATTTAAAATGATATTTTCAAAGAGAATGTTATTTATATGAAAAAGAAATAGATAATAATATATGCATATAGTTTGGTTTCAATTATGCAATGACAGCACATATACAAGACAGATTAGAAGAATGAATGAAAGATATTAACGGCAGACCAGTCAGTAGCCTTGCTTCAATATATTTACAGTAGCAGGATCATATTGTTGCTATTAAAATTTAATAGATTTACTTTACAGGAGCAGGTGTTACTGCCCATTCACAATGATAAGAATTTGACTGAACAATAATGTCTTTTCTGCCATTTGTTAACTGGCTTTGGAAAGCAGCTATTTATTCTCTTTCCACTTCAGATTCTTGGACTCTCATGCTATTAGCAACAATAATACCTCAGTCTCAAGATCATTTGAAAGATAGAATAAAGTATGAATGTGAAAGTGTGCTGTAAATGGCATTTATATGTTATAGTTTCCACTAAATTATTAAATATTTAATAATTTGACAAAAACTTGATAATTCCATAATTATCAAGTATCCTAGTCCTGCATGGGTCTACGGCTCAATTCTACTGCCACGGAATCAGTCATACCAATAACTTCATGGCCACCTTTTAGTGCTATTCCTGTAAAATTTGAAAATCCACCAGTGGTACGATTTGTCTGTCAACATCAAATCAAAGTTATATTCATGTCAGCAAGATATTATACACAGAAAGAGCTGTCAGGTTGTTAATATGAAAAGCACTGACTAATTTATAAAACTATTCAGTTGAAAGATAATGGAAAGGCAAGCTGCCAATATGAAGAGCAATGTGCAAATGAGAATTGGAGCCTAAGACCTGGAAAATTTATCAGAGAAAGACTTGAAAGATTTTGGTATAAAAGACAAAAATGACAGACACAAAACTGAAGGGCGTCAGACCTCTGAGCAGGCTATTTTGATTGAATAATTGTTTTTAGTCTTTAAAGGAATCTTTAAGAGGAATGTTTTTCATTGTCTAGGTACAACGTGTTACCAATAAATAAGGGAATAAAACCCAGAGAGGACAAAAGAAAAAGGAGTGGACTCAAGCGCAGTGTGAGAAACTGCCTCTGTATAGAATTCTGAAGCTTGTAGACCATATCCACGGATCGGGCTTGGATCACCACCTTCTTTAGGTAAGTCTTGAGATAAGTCTTTTCTATATGCCCATTTCCCGTGCCATGGTTAATTATCCCTCAAAGTTAAATAGGACTGCGAAGCAGAGCAGAAATATGAAGCTCACAATAGACAATCACAAAGTGTAAGGGCAGGAAAGGAAGAAAAAGAGGTAGAGTAAGTAGAGGTATGTTTATACATTTGGGGAAGAAAATGTCAGTGTGAGCACTTGACATCACACTCTTCCCTATGGTCAAATGGACACAGCCTGGTGTAACTGTTGCTCTGGTTTCTGGTGTAAGAGAATCATCTTCTCTATAGTCTTGTTCTCCAGCTAAGCATATGAATGGCCAAAATATCTGGTTAGTATGGCTAATTCTGTTGAGGCTCTTGCCAGCTAATTTTGAAATTAAAAAAAAGTCCAATAATTAACTCATAATTAATTGCATGTATCATTGGTCAACAATTGGTTGCACTTTATGAATGTGAAAGTGTGCTGTAAATGGCATTTATATGTTATAGTTTCCACTAAATTATTAAATATTTAATAATTTGACAAAAACTTGATAATTCCATAATTATCAAGTATCCTAGTCCTGCATGGGTCTACGGCTCAATTCTACTGCCACGGAATCAGTCATACCAATAACTTCATGGCCACCTTTTAGTGCTATTCCTGTAAAATTTGAAAATCCACCAGTGGTACAGATTTGTCTGTCAACATCAAATCAAAGTTATATTCATGTCAGCAAGATATTATACACAGAAAGAGCTGTCAGGTTGTTAATATGAAAAGCACTGACTAATTTATAAAACTATTCAGTTGAAAGATAATGGAAAGGCAAGCTGCCAATATGAAGAGCAATGTGCAAATGAGAATTGGAGCCTAAGACCTGGAAAATTTATCAGAGAAAGACTTGAAAGATTTTGGTATAAAAGACAAAAATGACAGACACAAAACTGAAGGGCGTCAGACCTCTGAGCAGGCTATTTTGATTGAATAATTGTTTTTAGTCTTTAAAGGAATCTTTAAGAGGAATGTTTTTCATTGTCTAGGTACAACGTGTTACCAATAAATAAGGGAATAAAACCCAGAGAGGACAAAAGAAAAAGGAGTGGACTCAAGCGCAGTGTGAGAAACTGCCTCTGTATAGAATTCTGAAGCTTGTAGACCATATCCACGGATCGGGCTTGGATCACCACCTTCTTTAGGTAAGTCTTGAGATAAGTCTTTTCTATATGCCCATTTCCCGTGCCATGGTTAATTATCCCTCAAAGTTAAATAGGACTGCGAAGCAGAGCAGAAATATGAAGCTCACAATAGACAATCACAAAGTGTAAGGGCAGGAAAGGAAGAAAAAGAGGTAGAGTAAGTAGAGGTATGTTTATACATTTGGGGAAGAAAATGTCAGTGTGAGCACTTGACATCACACTCTTCCCTATGGTCAAATGGACACAGCCTGGTGTAACTGTTGCTCTGGTTTCTGGTGTAAGAGAATCATCTTCTCTATAGTCTTGTTCTCCAGCTAAGCATATGAATGGCCAAAATATCTGGTTAGTATGGCTAATTCTGTTGAGGCTCTTGCCAGCTAATTTTGAAATTAAAAAAAAGTCCAATAATTAACTCATAATTAATTGCATGTATCATTGGTCAACAATTGGTTGCACTTGTGGCTCAGAGGTTAAAGCGTCTGCCTCCAATGTGGGAGACCTGGGTTCAGTCCCTGGGTCAGGAAGATCCTCTGGAGAAGGAAATGGCAACCCAGTCCAGTTTTCTTGCCTGGAGAATCCCATGGACCGAGAAGCCTAGTAGGTTACAGTCCACGGGGTCGCAAAGAGTCGGACACGACTGAGCGACTTCACCTCACCTCACCTCACCTCTTCCTTGAATCTAAAATCAAAGTAACTTCAGAGTGCTGGAGTAGTTTATGCTTAACCTCCTTCTTGATACCAAATTTCCTACATCCAATAAATTTTACTATTTACTCTCTAATGTAAAAGCAATACATTTCCATTAAATGTTTACAATATAGAGAAGTAGAAAAAAAAGGTTAAACATTATGGTTCTGTTACTTAAAGCTACATGATTTTTCGTATGTTGTATTTCTGTATTTTTGCATATTTATGCTTAGCAGTATAATTTACACTTTTTATTTAATAATGTTACTATATATTTCTTAAGTGTATGTCCTAATGACTGTGTTGTATTCCCTCTGGTTGGTGGTATCATTAACACTGGTTCACTGAATTATTCTTCACTGAATCACTGGTTCAGTGAAACAGTGAACACTGGTTCACTACCATATGGAGCTAGATTGTGCTACTATGATATATATACACAGGACTAAGAATCTTTGTATATAACTCTTCTATATGGCTATAATTATTAAATATTTTCTTAGGGTTGATTTCAAAAAGCAGATTATTTTCCAATTATTTTTGCTAACAGTTGCTATCTGTGAATCATTCTAAACCACATTACTGGTCTGTACCTCAGAAACTATTAGATAATTGAGTATGAAAATTTTTTGAAGCCTGTAAGATGATAAAATGTATCCTTCTTATCCCAAAGCCAGCAAGCGTTTAAGAAACATTAGAACCATTTTCATTAACGTAAACAACAAAACAAAAATGTCCACTTATATCACTATTATTTAACAATATTCTTGGGATAGTGGCTTACAGAATTAGACTAAAGGATTTAATATTGGATTTGAGATTAAAAAATTAGAAAAGAGATGTAAAATTGTTCTCTGATGATGTAAGCATATGCTCAGAAAATTCATGCTGAAAAATCACTCATTAAGATAATTTAGTCATATAGATAGGTACAAATTAATATTCAAAGTCAGTGAAAAGATACAATTCTTAGAAATATATTTTATAATATAAGTGCAAAAGAAAAAGATTACAATTAAAAAACTCTAAAAAAATAAACACCGATTTTGAAGAAAAAGCAGGACAGCACGCATGGTGAGTAAATTCTGGTACACTGTGGAGGTAAAGTCTTTCCGGTGTTTGGGAAAGCAGTTTGCTGAACGAGTGAAGTGGCTGATTGATGGGGCAGTGGTCCTGGCACTGGTTATCCTCTGACTCTAGCTACAGGGTTCACAGTGGCTCTCAGCAGATCTCGTCAGTGAAGTCATTTGCCCCCTGCTCCACCACCCCCCTTGCCCTGCCCTGGGAGGGGGGTTGGCATCTCGGCTGGCTGCTGGCCTTGTGACTATGCCAGGCCAATAATAGGCTTTGTGATCAAAGATGTGTGTAAACATCTTTTTATGCTGTCAAGCTGAGTATATTCTCATATCAGAAATACGTTTGGTCTTAGTTTTGCCTTAGTAAGCTATTCTTTCTGTTTTAAAAGCTTGACCAAATTGCCTGTTTGACCAGCCTTGTTTTGTGTATTTGTTGTTCAAGAATGATTATTATAACAATAACTTTATAAAAGAGCTTTAATTCTTGGCTTTAGATGGTCTCCATTGACTCCTGACTGGAAGCAACATTAATATCTTCCTCATTTTCCCTCCTTCCTCTTCCTCTTATCTACCCAGCTTTTAGTTGACTACATCATCTTTCTTAGTGTCTACCTTTGTGTTGTTTTAAGTCTGTACTCCTTTGACTTGACTAGTGAGGAGAGTCTAGTGGCGCTTTATTAATGAAGAGGAACAGGCAGCTTTAAGAGATTCAACAAGGAATGTGGTAGCATCTAGGAAATAGCATCTAGCACAATTAGAAGCTCCTTCACTTTCTTCAGGTTTGAGAGAACAACTGGAGGAGATGGTTACCAAAACTTGTGGAGAGCTATGGGCCAAGGAGAGGGGCTGATGTGGTCACAGGAATACAGCACAGTGAAGTCATCACTTAGATCAGAAATAATACCTAACAGTGTGACTGCAATTAATACATGAAGATGAGATTTATAACTATATTATTAATAGCTTATGTGCATGCTAAATTGCTCCAGTTGATGATGACTCTTTTGAGACCCTATGGACCATATCCCGCCAGGCTCCTCTGTCCATGGGATTCTCCAGGCAAGAATACTGGAGTAGGTCACCATGTCTTCCTCCAGGGGATCTTCCCAACCCAGGGATTGAGCCAGCTTCTCCTACAGCTTCTGCATTTCAGTCAGATTGTTTACCACTGAGCCACTGGGAAAGCCCTAGCAACAGTCAAGTCACAATTACCACTGGGTGACTGGACACACACATTATGGATGAGGATCAGTGAGTTGACTAATTTAGTCAACTGCAAACAATGATTCCTTTCTGTAGTCATTCAACTCACTCTAACCTCCTCCTCCTACAAACCTAGCTCATCACAAGTGTGTGTGTGTGTTTCTGTGCATGTGTGCACATGAGCAAGTTATGTTTATATTTTACATAGAAATATGCAGGCTATAGTTCCACATGCATAGCCACACAGTGATGTTCCACTGCTGGGGAGAGAAAATGTCGAAATTAGTATAGGAAATC
Organism: Madoqua kirkii; assembly: GCA_006408675.1. Taxonomy (NCBI): domain Eukaryota; kingdom Metazoa; phylum Chordata; class Mammalia; order Artiodactyla; family Bovidae; genus Madoqua; species Madoqua kirkii. The sequence continues at coordinate 16,767 of SJYC01049933.1, read as the reverse complement.
TGATTCCTATGTTATTGTACATGTTGCTTTTAGGTAGATGTGTTTAAATGTGATTGGAGAGTCAATTAGCAGTCAGCGCACTGGAGCATGCCATGCTGTGCCACAGGGGAAAGACTGGAAAAATAACTAACTTTTGTTAGTAAAGAACTTTTACATTTAGAACTTTGACATTCGTTCACTGAACTATTACAGTCCAGATGGTGAGATTGTTATTCAGCAAGAGTGAAACAATAGACAGAATGTAAATGATCTGGAAAAATTAAAATTGATTGAATGAGTACAGAGTAGAGCAATTCTGGAGAAGCAGGCTATGGTGTTAAAACAAATGTCATATTCTTAAATCAGACTTACGATAGAACTCACAAATGACATTCATCTTTGTGTGTGTGTGAGAGAGAGGGAGAGAGAGAGGGGAGAGAGATATAGATAGAGACAAACCCTGTGAAAGCGATTGAGATATTGAGAACAGAGAGTCAGTGAGGAAAACACATACATGAGTATTGTGAGACATTGGAAAGGGGAAGAATGAAATAAAGAGAGCATCTAAATATCTAATGTCTTAAATAACATCTAAGAAAAAAAATGATAGGGTTGGTTTCTTAAGGAAGAGACTAGATTATGGCCTGATACTGATTACTTCACACAGCTGGAGCTATTGCTTCTTAAATTGGGAATTCAGAATTTTAAAGCTGGGGATCTATGGGCCTCACGGAAGTCTGCAAAGATTCTGAATTGTATATCACATTGTGTATGTGTATGTACACATGCACACATGCACATAAGTCTGTGTACACATCTTAGGAGGACAGGATCTGCAGCTTTATCAAATTCTCAAAGAATCCATGATCTCTAAGAAGCTAATGACCTCTGTGAGCAAGAGGTTGGACCTAGCAACATCATGTTGCCATTTTGATGAATGGATATCTTGGTAATGCACCAAGATCTCCTCTTCAGTGGTCACAAATAAGTCCAGTCATGTCATGCTGTTTTAAAAAGTCTATGCAAACATGCACGTGTGTGTATATATATTTAAAACTGGATGAAGGCATGTTGACTTGGTTTGGAGAGCTGTGAATGGGAATAGGTTAAGGAGTGGCAGCAGGACTTCTGCCTCCACAGTACTAAGATGTGGAAGGAGCCCCATATTACATGTATTTGAACTGCTCAACCATAATCTCTAGCGGTCACCTGTAGAGACATCAGGATGACATTTTGCTTTTGTTTATACACTGAGAGTCTTTAGTTTAGGAAGGGTAACAAAAGCCTACTTTTAGAGAATGAACTAAGACCAAATGCAGTGTTGAATTTGGGGACTCATTTACCTACTATTTATAAAGTCTGTGAAGAGACAAATAGTTTCTAGGTGTTTAACAATTAGTTGTTCAACTTGAAGACATATGTTATAGCAAATGCCACACAGTGTAAATCCTCCATCATCAGAGGCCAGTTGTCCATTTTTTAGAATATTTATTATTGGCTTTTTCTTTCTCTCTATTGCTTAATGTTTGGCAAGAGCCACAATCCCTTAAGTGGAGGAAAACATAAAAGATGAGTAAATTTTTTCAGTCTTGCTTCTTTTTGAAAGTTCTGAGGCAATTAGAGTGAGGAAGTTGACATGGCTATTTACAATGGGATTCTCCCAAATTTTTAATATATAGATAAAATCCTATAAAATGAGACAAATTAAAATCTTGTTCTGTGTCCCATTCTATGTTGGATTTGGTAGCTACACGACTCTTTCTTTCTTTACATTAAAGACCTTTGCTAGGCAAGCATGTTACATGATTAAAGGAAGTCATGTAATATGAAGAATTTCAGAAGCTAGTTTCTTGTCTTTCAAGAAGTAAAGTTTTTTTAAAAAATATAGCAAAAGCAGGACAACCTCGTGTAAGGTGTTGTATATTACGTGAGGGGAAGTATAGGTAACACTGCCGCCTTAAAGCTGATTGGAAGCCCATCAACTTATATTTTGTCTTTGTTAATAAATTCTATGTAGAATATTAAAAATACAGAATATAAAAAATAACACAAAACTATACATTCCTTAGAGATAGATATTTTTAAAAGCATTTTGATAATTTATCTACACGTATTATAGTTATTTTGTAACTATTTTAAAGTTCAAATTAACTTTTGCAGATTAAATCTTGAGAAAGTTTTAGAAAAATACATTGAGAGGTAGGAGAAAGAATGAACCTAGAGAATCACATGGATGACTTCTTAGTGGTACTGTGCTGTGCTTAGTCGCTTAGTCGTGTCTGACTCTTTGTGACCCCATTGGCCACAGACTTCCAGGCTCCTCTGTCTATGGGGATTCTCAAGACTTCTTAGCTGGTCAGAGAGAAGTAAAAGGTGGAGGATAACATTTTGGAGTCTATTTACCATGAAGTGATGGCCCAGATGCCATTTTTAATTTTATTTTTTAAGATTAAATTGCTATAGACTTTGTGAAAATTGCTGTACATTTATTTTCATTCTATAGCATTCGCTCTATAGTTACCACATTTAAAACTGCTGGCAAGTGAATGTGGAGATGCTGTAGTTTATAAATGAGAACTCTGGCAAAGGTGGTTAGCTATCCAACAGAAATGTGTGCTCCCACTCCAATGGGGTAGTTCTCACTGGGAAGGATCAGCCCAGGCAGCAATCTCAGAATTCCTTGCATCTAGGTGTAGCAATGTGACTGAATTAAAGTTAACAAAACCTGAGCAGAGGTGACATATGCCTACAAGTGTATTCCTCCAAATATCTACTGGACCTTTTTTTTTCAATATTCTTAATCCTCAGGCTGGCTAGAAGAGAGATACCTCAGGACAACCTGGAAAGCCACCTATTTAAAATGTCAGTCTCTACCATCCTGGGTTTCTGAATGACTGGATGAAGGGGGCTATAAACCCATCCATCTGCCTGGCATTGTTATATGAGTTAAGAATATACTTTTGCTGTGTCAGAACCATTATACCACTTGGGGTCATTTGTGACAACAGTTAGGAAGCAAAAGTATATAGCATAATTCCATTTTAAGAAAAAATAAGTTCTTAAAAACACAAAATATTGAAGAATAATTTATTCATATATTCGATTCATATTGAGTGCCTGTTAAATGTCAAGCACTGTTCTAGGTGCTGGGGATACAAGGATGAAAGAGACAAAATCATTGCTATTATGTTGGAATTGGCAGACAATAAACATGCAAACACACATAAGTAGTATCTTTCCAAATTCTGAGAAGTTTTAGGAAGAAATATAAAAATGCAATAGTTTGCAAAACTATGAGGACAAGAGTATATGGTCAGAGAAGTCCCCTTCAAAGGGGTGATATTTGAAGTGAGACATAAGTGTTGAATAAGAAGCAACCACATGGTAATCTGTAAAAGAGGCTTTGCAGCCAGAGGGTCTGATAAATGCAGACACCTTGAGATAGGAATGAGCTTAGTTTGTTCATGACACAGAAAGAAAGCTTGGAGAATTGAAAGTGAGAGAAAGATTGACTGCGGATGAAGTTGCAGAAAGGGCAGATAGTGGAAGGTCTGAGAGGTCAAGGGGGTCCCAGAGCCAAGAAGGGTTTTAAGCAGGACATTGAAAGATCTGATTCCTTCAAACAAGTGATCTTTCTGCCTGCTGGGTAGAGAATGAATTGCAAGATGGCAACCTGTAGTTTGCCCGCAAAGTTCTATATAGTCAAAGCTATGGTTTTTCCAGTAGTCATATATGGATGTGAGAATTGGACCATAAAGAAGGGTGAGCAATAAAGAACTGATGCTCTTTGAACTGTGGTATTGGAGAAGACTCTTGAGAGTCCCTTGGACTGCAAAGAGATCAAACCCATCGGTCCTAAAGGAAATCAGTCCTGAATATTCATTGGAAAGACTGATGCTGAAGCTGGGCTCCAATACTCTGGCCACCTGATGCAAAGAGCTGACTGATTAGAAAAGACCCTGATGCTGGGAAAGATAGATGGCAGGAGGGAAAGGGGATGACAGAGGATGAGATGATTGGATGGCATCACTGACTCAATGGACATGAGTTTGAGCAAGCTCCAGTAGATGGTGGAGCACAGGGAAATGTGGCATGTTGCAATTCATGGGTCTCAAAGACTTAGACACTACTGAGCAATTGAAGAACAGCAGCCTGTAGTTATTTATTCAAGTAAGAGATGTTGGGCTTGCACTGGAGTGGAAGCACCAGAATGAGAGAAGACTAGGCTTAGGACATAAAACTCACCAGCATTAGATCTCATGTTAGTCACTGTTAAGCTACCGGAAAATGAACATTAAATGTGAAGCAGAGGAATATGACTTCTATCTCTATATTATTTTCTGGTTATATTAAGATCCTTCTATTAATATCTATCTGTGCTAAAGAGCCAGGCTTGGCAAACTCTAGCCTGTGGGATAAATGTTGCCTGATGCATGGTTTGTAAGTAAAATTTTTGAAACAAAGCTCCCTGAACCCCGACACTTACATATTCCATATGGCCATTTTGCATCACAATGGCAGACTTGAGAAGTTGCAACAAAACTTTATGGCACCAAAGCCTAAAGCATTTTCTGTCTGGGCCTTTACTGAAAAGCTTTCAAATCTCTGCAGAGATTATGCTCTACATTTTATTATTTATAAGAAGAGTCTGGAGTTGAAATAATGGAATTGCCTAATTCTCAGGCAGCTTTTTGTATCTCTCAGGACTCTGTATTGGTACAATGTTTTTTCTTTTCTTTTTTTTTTTACCCTTTAATAACATATGTTTGCTTCAAGGCAGTCACTAAAATCAAAATTAATGCAAATCAACCATCACAAAGATTATGTCTTAGATTTGGAAGAAACCTTTGTGGCCATCTGGTCTAACTCCTTTATTATTTTAGTGAGGGAGACAGAACAGCATGGCCCTTATGTTCAATTCACTAGCTCAGGGTTGCAAGGTCAGTTAGTGGCAGAGAGAGACCTAGAATGCCCGTGTCCACTCTCCCAGCCCAGTGCCTTCTTCATTACTGAAATGCTTAAAAATAGGCACAGCCTTGATCATCACAAATATGAACTGATGGAGATTTTCTTTGAAAGTCATTGTTTTTACATCAAATTTGAAATGTCCCACATTTATATATTTTGAACTAGATTGTTTTTAATTTTATATAATGTTCCAGCTTATTCTGATTTTAAAAATTTATACTATATAAAATTTCAAACATGTATAATAGCAAAGATAATAGAAAACTGAACCCCTGTGGACCTGTCACTCAGTCTCTACAGTTAATATGTGACTCAGCACATTTCCATCTGTTTCCTCCCACTCAGTCATATCCTTCTTTCTCTAAACTACTTTCTCGGAACTTGACAGGATTGTTCCCTTTTCCTGGAGAGTTAATCGCCCAGGTAGCCCCAGGACTTATCCCCTCTTTTTCTGAATGTGCCCATGACTCACTCCCTCATCTCCTCCAGGTTTTTGTCAGATATCATCTTCTCTGTGAAGGCTTCTAAAATCAACTTTATTTAAATGACCATCTCTGCCCAGTGTTCTCCATCCACTCCCTCTGTATTATTTTTCCTCCATGGAACTTACCTCATCTGGCACTTTATGAATTTTACTTCATTGATTGCCAGGCTGCTTGCCTTGCAGTGAAGCTTAGTGAAGAAAGTACTTTTATATATTTTGTCCACTTTGTATTCCCAGTACCTAGGACAGTGCTTGGCTCATAGTAGGTATTTACTAGCTATTTGTTAAAGGCATAAGTGAATAAAGATGTATTTTTTAGTAGAGTTTTCTTAAAATGAGTAATATTTACTCTAGATCAGAACACTACCTCTGAAATTATGGCTGTTTTCCTATTCACATTAATAAGGCAGGCTAACCTAGAAGAAAACCTGCATGTTCTAACTTTATCCTTTGAGCCTAAGACCTGGAAGAGTGCAGACTAAGTCCTAGTATACTGCGAGTACTACAAGTTACAGCATACTAACTTGCTGTGTTTCTTTTTTTTTTTGGACTCTGATTTGGGGGCAGTCTGTGTTCTGTAGAGATCCAGTTTTTTCATAAACCAAAGCTCTCTCTGAAAAAGAGAGAAAATGAACATTAGAGAGCAGAACACACCAAAGCCCCCCTCTCCAATGACTCTTCATAATCATAACTTTACTTCCTAGGGGAAGAGAAGGAAGCTGATATTCATCAGCTGTCTGCTTCATTTTGGGGCATGATTTAAATATACTTTATCCCAGCTTTGTTTCCTATTCATAATATATGCTTTCTTAATACTCTGGTATCATCAAATGTGTCTTTGCTTTTATTTTGCCTCTCTCTCTCTCCCTTCAGCTGGAACATATCCTGTGTATGATGCTTTTCATGGTGTCCTAAGAAGACATGAAGTCAACAGCAGGCTAAGGAATTATCTTTTCAATTTCCAGATAAAAAGTAACTGAAGTTATAGGGTCATGAATTTAGGTTTTCAGATCTCTTTAATAACCCTAACTTTGTTGCTAACTATCATTCTTTGTAATGCTATTTGTTGAAATTATATCTCCATAGATGTTTTACTTACTTGTAAGTAAAAACTGATTCCTTTAACGTGAATAAATTGTCTTAAAACTTGAGAGTGGGGCTGATAATCACAGATGACATTAACGTGGCTGGTAAGAGTATCTTTCATTCTCTGGTTCTTGTTGGAACCCCAAAGACCCTAGTACATATATCATTTGGCACTGAATGCATATTGATTAGACTGATGAAAAGAAATATTTTATGAACATAAAATATTCAAAAGAATCAAACTAGTAGCTTCATTTGAGACAGAGAACAGGGTATTCAACTTATGATTAAATTTTAAAAGAAGCTTTAGGCAGAAAGATTTAGAGGCAAAAAGATTCCCAAACTAATTCTATTCAGGTGTTTTGAACATTCATTAATTTATTTACTCATTCATTCCACAAATACCTGTTGAGAGCCTACTGTCTCAAGCATAATATTTGGTGCTAAATGCACAAGATGAGTGAAGCATGTTCCTTGTTCTTAAGGAATTCTCTCTGGTTGGGGAACAACTAAATCAGCAGTTTCATGGTGTATGATAAATACTGCAGGTTAGCAGGTATAGAAAACAGGTGGTGTTGTAGCATAGATAACTAGTACCAACTTAATTTAAAGAAAGGTAGTCAGGGAGTGATTCTTAAGCTGAATATTAAATGTTGAGTAGAAATTAGATAGAATGATAGGCAGGAGAATAGAAGGGAACGAGAAATTGTTTTTTAGGTAAAGAGCATGGATATGCCTTCTAGGAAAAGTAAGTATTTTGGCGGAGCTTAGAGTAGTAATTGAGCCATGTTTTGAGATGAGGCTAGAAAGGGCAAGAACATGCCATGGAGACTTTGTACACTATAAAGTCGAACTTCACCCTCAAGCTATAGGCCACATTTAAGGATTTTAATGGTGGGGATGGGTGAAGGCAGAGAGATGACACAACTTTAGGACTTATGAGAGTAGAAGCTGAGAGCAAGCCTAAAAGAGGATGGCAGTGAATGGAAGGGAAAATTTCGGAGATGTACTTGATAGCCCTGATGATTAATTCAATGTGCAGTTAGGCCAGCAAAAAGAAAAGGAGTAAGAGAAGAGGATATTGATGTATAAAGACCCAGGGAAAGATGGAAGTTGAAATGAAAGGGCAGAACTTCCCTGGTGGTCAGTGGCTAAGAGTCTGCCTGCCGTTGCAGGGGACTTGGGTTCAATCACCGGTCCAGGAAGATTCCACATGCCATGGGGCAACTAAGCCTGTGAGCCACACTGCTGCAGGCCAGGCGCTCTGTGCTCTGCAGTGAGAGAAGCCACCACAGTGAACGTCTGCCACCGCTGCTGGAGAGCAGCCCCTGCTCGCCGGAGCTAGGGAAAGCTTGCACCAGCAGGGAAGACCCAGCGCAGCTGAAAAGGCATACAGAAAAGGAATAAAAAAAAAATAAAAAGGCAGTTGGAAGATGGAGAGGATGGTTAACAGCAACAAAATCACCAAGAGGTCAAACAGACTAGATGCTTAAGGATTTATAAGCTAGGAACTAAATTGTGGTCTCTGTCACAGTAATTTCAGAGGAATGTTTAGTTTAGAAGCCAGTTTTTAATGTACTGAGGGAGGAAAGAATCCAAATTATGGGTCGCCTTCTGCTGTACAATTTGGGGCTCTTTATAAGAAAAAGAATACGCAATTATAAATTCAAAACCATGCACAAAGCCTTGGAAGGGGTCTATGCAATGAGGGGCCCTGACATTCAGCTTCATTTGCTCTTTACCAAATCTACCTTCAGGTTGAAGAGTAAGTGGGTGATTTAAATAGCATCTTCCTTTAAGAAATTAGGCTTTGAAAGAAAAGACAAATTGAAAAATTACTCTGTTTGGAGGTAGAGAACAGAGGGCATAGGACATTATGTGTGCATTTACTTTATGGAGTGACATGAGCTCGTTGGTGACATGACTTCAAGTGATGAAGGGAGATGTGGAAGATATGTAAGAGAGCAGGAAAAGTAGATCAGACACCCTGAGGGCATGAGAAAGATGGAATCAGGGAAGCTAGGACAAAGGAAAGAACGTTTGCAAAATAACACAAATGAGTAGATTAATGAGAGGAGGCTCCAGATCCCACAGGGGTGAAGATTATGCCAAGAGGATGGTGTTGCAGTATCTCAAGGAGGAAATTCTTGAAAGTCTTGGGAACACAGTGCTGAAAAGTGTTCAGTGTAGTTGGGAGGTCCAAGATGAAGATTCAACATGGCTCACATTATTTGACAATCAGAAAGCCATTGATGACTTTAATCAAGGAAATTTCAGTGGAATGACAGGAGTGATAGGGGTGACAGGGAGAGAATCCCAGTGATATTGGGTCAAAAAGTGAAGGAGAGGTGTGGAAGGACAGCCGTGTGTGTCGCCTCAAAGTTGGACATGTTTGTGAGGGGAAGGAAGGAGATAGGACAGAAGCCAAGAGAACATGTGAGTCAAGCAAGGGTTTTCTTACTTTCTTAGAGCTTGTGGTAAGATAAGGCATGGTCAGTGTGATGGGGGATTTGAAGCAGAAGAGAGAGGAGACAAGGGAAATGTACCTGGTAATATAAAAGCATCTGTTAAAAAAATTATTGCCCTTTTTCTAATTTGAAAAGCAAAATGTACAGGTAAAACATTCAAATAATATAGAAGTAATAGTAAAGGAAAATCATCCTTAGTTATACCTTTTAAAAGTAAAATACTGACAAAGCTTTTTGTTTTTTCATATTTGCAGACATTTTCTACTAAAAACATGAATATACATAAACACATACATAGAGATACACAAGTAGAAAGACACTTTAAGAATTAAATAGAACATACATATACTAATTGATTTCACTTGAAACTGTGCAGTGATGTTCATATAAATAGTTGGAAATCTAGGGTATTCTTTTTGTAAACAAATCACTAGCATCTTAAAAATCAGTCCTCTTTTGATGGGTGTAATTCTTTCAATGGAAACAGTTGGATCATAGGAAAAGCAAGGGAATTCCAGAGAAACACCTACTTCTGCTTCATTGACTATGCTGAAGCCTTTGACTGTGTGGATCACAACAAACTGTGGAAAATTATTAAAGAGTTGGGAATGCCAGACCACCTTACCTGTCTCCTGAGAAACCTGTATGCAGGTCAAGAAGCAATAAATGGAATTGGACATGAAACAATGGACTGGTTCAGAATTGGAAAAGGCGTATGTGAAAGTTGTAGATCATCACCTTGCTTATTTAACTTCTAGGCAAAGTACATCATGCGAAATGCTGGGCTGGATGAATGCCAAGCTGGAATCAAGATGCTGGGAGATACATCAGCAACCTCAGATAGGGAAATAATCTCAGTTTAATGTGCTTGTGTGTTCAGTCGTGTCCAACTCTTTGCAACCTCATGGACTGTAGCTCATAAGGCTTCTCTGCCCATGGGATTTCCAGGGAGTGGGTTGCCATTTCCTTGTCCTTCTGCCATTTCTCTTCCCGAAAGGGATTGAACCCAAATCTCCTGCAGCTTTTACATTGCAGATGGATTCTTTACCCACTGAGCTATCAGGGAAACTGGTAGAAAGCAAAGAGGAACTAAAGAGCCTCTTGATGAAAGTGAAAAAAGAGAGTGAAAAAGTTGGCTTAAAACTCAACTTTCAAAACATTAAGATCATGGCATCCAGTCCCATCACTTCATGGCCAATAGAAGGGGAAAAATGGGAAATAGTGACAAGTTTTATTTTCTTGGACTCCAAAATCACTGAGGATGGTGACTGCAGCCATGAAATTAAGACTCTTGCTCCTTGGAAGAAAATCTATGACAAATCTAGATAGTGTTTTAAAAAGCAGAGACATCACTTTGTCAACAAAGGTCCGTATAGTCAAAGCTTTCGTTTCTCCAGTAGTCATGAGTCATATATAGATGTGAGAGTTGGACCATAAAGAAGGCTGAGAGCCAAAGAATTCATGCCTTCAAATTATGGTGTTGGAGAAGACTCTTGAGAGTCCCTTGGACTGCAAGGAGATCAAACCAGTCAATCCTAAAGGAAATCAACCTTTAATATTCATTGGAAGGACTGTTGTTGAAGCTGAAGATGCAATACTTTGGCCACCTGCTGGGAAGGACTGACTCATTGGAAACGACCCTGATTCTGGGAAAGATAGAGGGCAGGAGGAGAAGGGGACAACAGAGGATGAGATGGTTGGATGGCATCATCAACTCAATGGACATGAGTTTGAGCAAACCCCGGGAGAAAGTGAAAGACAGGGAATTCTTGTGTGCTGCAGTCCATCGGGTCACAAACAGCCAGACATGACTTATCAACTGAACAACACCAATTGTTTTCAGTTTAGTACTATCACAAATAAAGATACAGTCATCATATTTGCATATTTGTGTGAATGTTAATATAGAATTTATTGCCTAAATTGTAATGACAGAAATGTATGTAAATTTATGTTATTACCAGATATTTCCAAATTTCCTCCTCAAACAGTTATTATTCTAATTTATACTTCTGCCCACAGTCCACTGAATGCTTGGAAAGTCATGTTTTAATATTAAATTTAACTCAGTGAAGAATTGGAGTGATCATATTTTGAAGTTAGCCAGAAATCCTTTGCAGAAATACTTCAGATATCTTAGCCACTGACTTATCTTCCTCTGACACTTTCATTGGAGAAGTGAATAGCAAGTGATTTCATATTAAATTTTGTTATTTGATTTACTGACTATCCTTTTGCTACAAATATGTGAGTATTTTGGAAATGTTGTAGGTTAAATATATGGTTTGCTAGAAACTTAGAGGTGAAAGGAAGAACAAAATTTAAGCTTGCATATTTATTTGTTTATTTATTTAGTTTTGCTGTATCTTAGTTGCAGCATGTGGGATCTAGTCCCCTGACCAAGGTTCAAACCCTAGCCCCCTGCATTGCAAGCATACAGTCTTAGTCACTGGACCACAGAAAGTCTGTAGAGAAGTTTTAAATCACTTTTCTCATTGTATAGCTGGAAAAAAAAATGTACTGATGGTCAGAGAGGCTGTATTTCACTATATACTCCTAGTGGTCTTCCGTATGACTCCTTCTTTCTGACGTTGGTTTAATCTGGGGTGTATTCCTTTACTACTTAGCCAGTGGACCTTTTTCTGTTAGACAACCTCATACTATCACCTTATCTGGTATTGGCAGAGCCTGCCTGGCATTATACAGTTGCTTTCTATTTCTGCTTCTATTCTGCTTCTTATTCCCCACCCCTTAAGTTATAAGATTTTACTGAGCAAGACCATATCTTATTCATCTTTGAGTCCTCAGTTCTTATTTCTAGGATATACACATTGCAATTTGCCTAAATCTTTTAGAGTTCCATCTAAAGAATTAAAACAATCTAGGTAATTATTGCAGTGCATTGCAATTATGAAATAAAGACACCCAGCCATTAACTGCCTTGTAATGAAGGTACATAAACCATTCTAAGGTACTCCTAGGATTTTCCACATGGCACTAGTAGTAATGAACCTGCCTGTCAGTGCAGGAGACACAGAGATGTGGATTCGATCTTTGGGCTGGGAAGATCCTCTAGAGTAGGAAATGGCAACCCACTCCAGTATTCTTGCTGGGAAAATTCCATGGACAGAGGAGCCTAGTGAGCTACAGTCCATGGAGTCAGACATGACTGAGTACACACACAACCCAAGGTATTCTTTTGAAGAAAGGAACTTGAATCTAATCAATATACATGGGACAGAGAATTATGCTAACTGACCACAGGGATGAAATTTTCAAAATCTAGGCTGGGCCAAGTACACAGGACAAATACTCTCATTCTTTCAACAAATTCATTAGAATGAAATAAGATGGAGAGTTGAATTTGTGATTCAGGGAGTCTTAAGAGATGTATCAACCAAGCACAGAACATTTTGATCCTAATATGAGCAAATACATTAAAAAATTGTGAGACAATTTGAGAAATTTGAAGACTAATTGGATATTTTATGTACTAAAATTTTTTTCTATTTTTTGGATAATGTTATTATAGTTATGTTTTAAAACAGTCATGATGTTATGACTTTTTAGAGGTACAGTCTGATATATTTATGAATGAAATGATATCATAATTGGGATTTGTTTCAAAACAATTTGAGCTTGATAATTGTTGAAGCTGGGTGATGCGTATGTAAGAATTATGACACTGTTTTCTCAGCTTTTGTATGTGTTCAAAATTTTCTATGTAAAAATAAAAATATTTTTGGATGTGGATAAATGAATATTAAAATTTACTTTTTAACTTGTGTTGAAATGATTTTCTTCATTCTCACCTCTACCTATATTCTTTTTCCTGAAGCCTGGCTATGCTAGAAGTGTTTCTAAAGTAAGTTTTAAGCTAGCAAAAATTCAGACACCATTTCAGTGTGAGAAATAGGAGGTATGTTGGTAGTAGACTCACCTTTTTAGTACAGAAATTCTTACTGGTTTTCATATATCCAGTTTGAAGTCCAGACAACTATGAGGCTTTTTTCTAGCTCCTTCTTACCCTAACTTTAGAATCTAAAATTCCTCCTCCCTCTGTGCCATGTGGAATCAAATGGAGGTATGAGTGGTTGATGCCCTCCACTGGACCCTGGACTTCAGAGGAGCTGGTGCTTTGGCCTGAGAGGAAGAAGAGTGGAATGAAAGCCCCTGAGGATGAAGACAGCTGAGGGCCTTGTCACCGAAGAAACACTGTATCCCTGACTTGATCTTTCTCAGGAGGGTTGATCTGTGAAGAGGCTTCTAAGACATTTAGCACATAAGCATTCTCTGACTCCTGGACGTAGGAGGGACCATTGCTTGCACCAAATTTTACCATGTTATGGGCATTGTACATTCCCCTACTGCAAGGAACTTCTATGAATTCAGGGAACCGTTGGTTAGAGTTTGTTATGTTACTTAGCTGTGTGTCAGTAAAAAGATATCATTAAAAGCAAATGGAAGAGTAGGTCTTCAGGGAACACCTCTCAAATGCCAAGTATATTTATGTGACATGCAGTTTCCTTGGTAACCCACAGAATAGGGAGCAGGAAGGGCTTGTGAGCTTATTCCCATCACAAAGAGGGTGGTAGTGGTGGGAGTTTATGGTTTCTTCTCCATATGGTTGACTTTGGGAAGAGTTGCTACAAGCCTACTTTGTACCTGTAGGATACCAAGGATCATTAGGAGATAAGATTCTTTCAATTGCATATTGCTGTATTAGAATATTTAATAGAATAAGTTGATTAATGTTCACTAGTCAGAAGCTAGTTAGAATCTTATCAGTTCTAGGAGCTTAGATATATGTGAACATTTTTAAGATTTTCTAAGAGACAAACCAAAATATTTAGTTAGAAAATAATGTTCTGTGTGGAGATTTATTGGGATGGGGATGATTTAACCTGCAAAAAATGGAAGTAGATTTTCTCAAGTTCTGAAGACCTTTTTTCTTATTACTTGATGGGCTTCCCTGGTGGCTCAGTTGGTAAATAATCTGCCTGCAGTGCAGGAGACCTAGGTTTGATCCTTGGCTCGGGAAGATACCTTGGAGAAGGAAATGGCAAAACACTCTAGTATCCTTGCCTGGAAAATCCCATAGATAGAGGAGCCTGGTGGGCTGCAGTCTGATAGGGTTTGAAATGTCATACATAATAAGATAGTAAGTCAGGGTCACATGGTGTATGCATATTGATACTAATTGATGAGAAAGAAATATTGATAATAAAGGCCAAAAAAACGGATTTTTGAAGACCCAAAGAACCATAGAAAACTTATCATACTAGTTATCTATAACTAGAAGGCCAGAATTGGTGCCTTGAAGATTTTCTTTCAAATCTCTAGTTTCCTTTATGATACAAGTGGAGAATTGTTAGATTTATCCCTTACCTGATGGAGTTAACAACTCAATTTTGGCTTAAATTTGAGAACTAGAGAAAAAAGAAAACTCTAACCTGAAAAGTTCCATGAGGTGGGAGATGAATATATATATTTTGCATTGAATCTCACCTTATGAATCACTGTTCATCAATATCATGCCTACCGCAACTGACTGGTCACTGCAGAATTTCTAAAATGTAAGTGGTATTTCTTGTAAAATATCCACTTGTTGAGTATAATGCTGCCTCTTGTATTGACACTTGCTAGATTACACAGTACTTCAAAATTAATTTTGTTCGCTTCTGAGATTTTGTCCATTCTCTCCTGTCTGCCTTCCTTCTCACTCCTCCTGAATTAAATACCTTCTTTGGCTAGCCAAATAGTTATATTAAAGGCAGAAAGAAGAAATAAGAACTGGAGAGAATATTTTATGAAATCAGTGCCTGATTTAAGACACTCATTAAAGAAAATTTTCACAATGAAGAGCCATCATCAAAGGATATGATGGACCTGGAGATTCCTGAAGCAATTTGTTTGGAAGTACTGAATCATTACTTTTGCAAAGCCTTACAAATGCTTCTTCTCCTACTGAGCCACTTAACTGAGCACAACAAAAACATTTCTCACAGGGACATTAAATTCCCTTATTTAAAAAAAATAATTATATTTATTTATGTATTTGGCTGAGCTGGGTCTTTGTTGCTGCTCAGATTTTTCTCTAGTTGTGGAGAACAGGAGCGACTCTATAGTTGCAGGGCACAGGCTTCTTTCTCATTGTGTTATCTTTTGCTGTTCCAGAGCATGGGCTCTGGGCACAGTGGCTTCAGTAGTTGTGGCACGTGAGCTCAGTAGTTGTGGCTTCTGGGGTTCTGAGCACAAGCTCAATAGTTGTGGTGCATGGGCTTAGATGCTCTGAAGAGCATATGGGATCTTCCTGGCTCGGGGATCCAGCCTGTGTCTCTGCATTGGCAGGTGGATTTTTAATTACTGAGCCACTAGGAAAAACCTTAAATTCCCTTGTTACAGGATGGTTTCACATATGGATTGAGTGATGATTTTTATTAGAGACTGAAAAGCAGGGGGAAATGAGATCAGAATATGATACTATAGGTTATTTTATTATGTTTCGCTCAGTCGTGTCTGACTCTTTGCAACCCCATGAACTGTAGCCTAACAGGCTCCTCCATCTATGAGATTTTCCGGACAAGAGTGCTGGAGTGAGTGGATTGCCGTTTCCTTCTCCAGGGGATCTTCCCAACCCAGGAACTGAACCCGGGTATCCCGCATTGCAGGAAGACGCTTTACCATTTGAACCACCAGGGAAGCCCTGATACTATAGGTAGAATGAGTATTAAACATTTCTTTATAAAAATCAGTATTTGAGAGGATAGTGAAATATATCCTTTTGGTTTGGGAGAAACAGTATAACACTGTTACAAAGACATGGATGTTTTTAATGAAAATTCTCTACCTTTGTTCACTTGTCATCATTTTGGTGTGAAGACACTCGGGGTGTTTTCAATGTAGGAGTTTTAAATTACTGCCAGTATGTGTTAATGGGAGCATGTAAATGGGAGACCATCATTTTCACTTGAAAGATCCAGAATAGAAGAATAATAAATATTTGAGTGCTTGATTTGAAAATTGAGAACCATGAGTAAAGAAGGAGAATATATTTTCAGAATTCTTTAAACATTGGGAATTATTAGATTAATTATTCCTTGATTTAGGAGAGCTAGGCAAGGGGTGGCAGCCAGTTGGGACCAGACAGGAAATTGGGAGAAAGGGCCTTTTCAGTGGAGAGGAGGGCTGAGAAAGACTCTGCTTGAAAACAAGATGAGAAGTTGGTAGAACTAGCAAGATAATGTTTACTTTCTTACGTAGAAAAGCAATTGTTGAGGAATGTAACAAATTTAGGAAAGTAGAGAAAGATAGGGCTTCCCAGGAGCCACTAGTGGAAAGAACCCACCTGCCAGTGCAGGAGAGGTAAGAGACATGTGTTCAATCCCTGCACTGGGAAGATCCCCTGGAGTAGGGCATGGCAACCCACTCCAGTATTATTGCCTGGAGAATCCCATGGACAGAGGAGCCTGGCAGGCTACAGTGTATAGAGTTGCAAAGAACTGGACGCGGCTGAAGCTGCTTAGCAGAGAATGATAAGCAGAGTTGAAAGATTGTTGCATGCTATGGTTTACAGATTATTTAGAGTTTAGAAACTATTAAGTGTTGTGGTAAACTGTATGTCTGCATTAAATCCTCATAGCTGATTCTCTGCTTATTGTAGACTTTGGTGAAAAAATGTTATTACCGAAATGGCTGGCATTAGAACTGCTCATACATAGTGAACTTTTTTTTTTAATTTTTATTTTTTGTTTAATGCTTATTCCATTTCACAGTACTGCA
>SJYC01049930.1:0-22531 GCA_006408675.1 Madoqua kirkii | reverse complement strand
TCAAATTCAGGATTATTCTATAGGCCATTAAATAGGACTTAAATCAATGAAGATAAAACATTAAACAAGTGTAAAAGTTTTAAACCAGAAATTTCACTTCTAGAAGCTTATTCTATAAAATAATTTAGGATCTGTGTAGAGTTTGCTAAAGAATTATTGCTTGGAGGATTTTTTTTTTTGGTAATGGGAAGATATTAGATATAACTTACATGTTTAGGAATATGATACTAGGTAAATCAGTTCTGTTATATCCATATAATCCAACAATTAAAAATGCTTTAACCCTTAAGCTTGGAAATGTTACAGATATCAATTCATAGGGTTCTGGCTGAATGCAAAATAGTTCATTCCTCTGGCTGAATGTAAAATAGTTCATTCCCCCAATGGAATACTATGCACTCCCCAAAAGCAATGAGGACACAATCAGCTGAGTGATCTTGAGGATGTATTGTTAAGTGAAAAAGGCAATGTTCAGGACTTCCCTGGTGACTCACTGGTAAAGAATTTGCCTGCCAGTGCAGGAGACAAGAGTTTGATCCCTGATCTTGGAAGATCCCAGAGACCATGGGAGCAACTAAGCCCATGCACCACAACTACTGAGCCTGGGTTCTAGAGCCCATGCGCTCCAACTACTGAAGCCTGCGTGCCCTGGAGCCCATGTTCTGTAACAAAGGAGGCCACTGCAATGAGGAGCCCGTGTGCCCCAACTAGAGAAAAGTCCACACAAAGCACAAGAGACCCAGCACAGCCAAATATAGATAGATAAGTAAAATTATTTTTTAAAAAAGCAAGGTTCAGTTCAGTTCAGTCGCTCAGTTGTGTCCGACTCTTTGCGACCCCATGAATCACAGCACGCCAGGCCTCCCTGTCCATCACCATCTCCCAGAGTTCACTCAGAGTCACGTCCATTGAGTCTGTGATGCCATCCAGCCATCTCATCCTCTGTTGTCCCCTTCTCCTCCTGCCCCCAGCCCCTCCCAGCATCAGAGTCTTTTCCAAGGAGTTGACTCTTCTCATGAGGTGGCCAAAGTACTGGAGTTTCAGCTTTAGCATCATTCAGAAGAGTATATTTGTCCCACAACATTTGTGTGTATCTGTGCAGATGTATTTAATAAAACACTCAAAAAAGAGAACAGATATTAAAGCAAGCTTTCTCTGAAAACACCTTTTAAAATAATGTTGACTTTGGAAATATAAATTCTTTACATTTTGAAAATTAAATTGAATTGAAAAGACACAGTAGAGTATCTACAAATTAAAAAGCAAAGTAAATATACTTAACTATATAAAGTTGATGATATTAACTGTAGAGAAAATAAATTCTTTCAAGTAGCTTAGAAGCAATCTTTGACTACATATATTTAGTATAATATATTTTAAGAACAATAGAGTTGCAAACACATTTTAAAGATTATTCAGGCTTCTTGTTGTTAGTAATGAAAGTGGTATTATCATTTTAAAACTCTTTTACATCTATTGTTGGACAACATAAGTATGTAGTTATTTTAACACTGTAGTAATAGCAATTTTCAATGTCTTAGAAATCTCTATGACAGATGAACTCACTTCTGTAGCAGCTTCATTTCTTTATAATATCTAAATATCGCTCAAGCAGCTTCCCTCTTTCCTATGAAAACATAGTTGACCTGCAGAGTTGACCTTGGTTTCCAAATCGCTGCTTTCAGGTTTTCTCCTTGGTTGTTTTCTGTGCACAAGCTGTAGCTTTCCATGCGTGCAAATGGGGCTGCTCCCTGCTAGTCTCACCTGAGCACGCTTTTTGAGCTGTAGGCCCTCCCTTTCTCCTCTGATCTTTCTAAAGCCAGCGCTTCTCCCTTTACCAAGGCTCTCCGGTGGTGCTGGTGCTCAGTCATGCCTGACTCTTTGCCCCACGGACTGTAGCCCACCAGGCTCTTCTGTCCGTGGGATTCCTCAGACAAGAAAACTGGAGCAGCTTGCCATTTCCTTCTCCAGGGGCTCTCCCAACCCAGGGATTGAACCCATGTCTCTTGTGTTGGAAGTCGGATTCTTTACTACTGCACCCACCGGGAAAACCCTGGCTGTCTGGATATGGTGCATATTAGGCAACTATTTTAAAATAAGTGAATGAAGGAACATATGATTTATAAACGAGATTTAAAAAATATTTCTCACAGCATTTCAGATCCAGTGTTAAAATCATTGGTTAAGGCTGTCCTAGTGCTATCAATTGCCTTTCCTTAAAAAACCCCAGCAAAATATACTAGAATTCTAAAAGAGACAAGTTATAGAGTAATCCTTTTCAAGATGGGCCTAATGTTTCAGAAATAAGTTCCTTCAATATGTTTAAACTGGAACGTGACCAAATGTTGTTTAATGCAGTGTAAGTTGAAGAGTTAAATATTCAAGCTAGAATGGATTCCCTCATGGCTCACACAGTAAGGAGTCTGTTCGCAATGCAGAAGACCTGGGTTTGATTCCTGGTTTGGGGCAGTCCCCTACAGAAGGGAATGGCTACCCACTCCAGTATTCTTGCCTGGAAAATCCCATGGACAGAGGAGCCTGGCAAGTTACAGTCCATGGGGTTGAAAAGAGTTATACACGACTGAGCGACTAACACTAGAATGGATTAATGGGAAAAGAATATCAAGGGATGATGAGTTAGCGAATATATGTCAGATACTTATTTTATTAAAAATCAGTGTTATGTGCCATTTCGAAGATTAAATTAATAGAGAGTGTTACTCACTACAGTATTCTTGCCTAGAGAATCCTATGGACAGAGGAGCCAGTTCAGTCCATGGGGTTGAAAAGAGTTATACACGACTGAGCGACTAACACTAGAATGGATTAATGGGAAAAGAATATCAAGGGATGATGAGTTAGCGAATATATGTCAGATACTTATTTTATTAAAAATCAGTGTTATGTGCCATTTCGAAGATTAAATTAATAGAGAGAGATATGTATACATCAGAGGGTGTCCTATATATCCTCAACCTTACACATATAAACAAACATGTACTTTCTGGGAGGATTCAGGAGAAATAAAAGTGGCTAAAACTCAGAAGAGGTATTGAAAATGGGCTGAACTGAGTCAAATTAATATCCTTTTATATTATTTTAAATGTTAATATGTGTATGTTTTATTCTTCTGATAAGAAAACAATGCATTAAAACTTTTTCTGAGCCTACCCAGAGCCTAACATAAAACTAAGTGTGTAAGAGATTCCTAATGAATATTCAATATCTTGGTACACACATGAAATAACTTTTAAAATGTTAAATAGGATAATGATAAGCTCAAATTAAAACTGTACAGAATAAGAATGGAGTGAAGGATGAGTAGGAGAAGCTGATTAAATGGCAAGAGTTGCTTCAGTTGCAGGATCCTGGTGATAGTTTTTGTTTTGGCAAGGAGGGTATTGTAGATAAACAAATTTGTAAACCCATTTTGTAAATGCTTCCCTAGGGGCTTTGGTGTGCCTGTCAGCAAGAGTGTGGATCCTGTGGAGAACTCCAGAGAAGAAAGCTAAACAGCAATTCACTTTAATCTTGTGCTTTGCATTCAGATGAATATGCAAATAGGTTCAATGAAATGAACCTGGTTACAATATCACTTTGAAACTCATGTTAAATTATTTTAAATGGGCAGAATACAGACCAGCTCATGAGTTTAATTTATCTCCTTTTGAATCATGTGGTTTTTGCCTTCATTTTAAAGTGTTCTTGATTAGTCCCTTCAAAGGGCATGCATGAGGGATAAAAATATTTGCTTTCTTACGCACATTTCCTATGATATATATATATATATATTTACATGCATATACATATATTTATGGGCTTCTCTGGTGGCTCAGATGGTAAAGAATCTGCTCACAATGCAGGGCTCCTAGGTTCCATCTCTGGGTAGGGAAGATTCCCTGGAGAAGGCTATGGCAACCCATTCCAGTATTCTTGCCTGAAGAATTCTATGGACAGAGAAGCCTGAGGAGCTGCAGTCCATGGGGATCACAGAGTCAGACAAGACAGAGTGACTCTCACACACACATACACACTTTCATTTGGGTAGCAGACATAAAACAGCTTAACAATGAACTGAATGCCTTCTTATTAATAAGTAGGGACTCATTAGACCTCCAGGACCTAATCAGCTGTGTTAGAACCATAGCTGACTAGAAAATGGACTCACCTCAGCCCACAGCGTGACCCAAACAATCATACCTGGTGATACTGAGTAGTTAAACATAGCTGAGCATTTCCTAATATATATATATATATATTTACATGCATATACATATATTTATGGGCTTCTCTGGTGGCTCAGATGGTAAAGAATCTGCTCACAATGCAGGGCTCCTAGGTTCCATCTCTGGGTAGGGAAGATTCCCTGGAGAAGGCTATGGCAACCCATTCCAGTATTCTTGCCTGAAGAATTCTATGGACAGAGAAGCCTGAGGAGCTGCAGTCCATGGGGATCACAGAGTCAGACAAGACAGAGTGACTCTCACACACACATACACACTTATATACATATATTAGTACATCTATATACATCTATATGTGTATATTAGTTCAGTTCAGTTGCTCAGTTGTGTCTGACTCTTTGTGACCCCATGAATTGTGCGGCATGCCAGGCCTCCCTGTCCATCACCAACTCCCAGAGTTCACTCAGACTCACGTCCATTGAGTCAGTGATACCATCCAGCCATCTCATCCTCTGTCATCCCCTTCTCCTCCTGCCCCCAATCCCTCCCAGCATCAAGGTCTTTTCCAATGAGTCAACTCTTCGCATGAGGTGGCCAAAGTATTGGAGTTTCAGCCTCAGCATCAGTCCTCCCAATGAACACCCAGGACTGGTCTCCTTTAGGATGAACTGGTTGGATCTCCTTGCAGTGCAAGGGACTCTCAAGAATCTTCTCCAACACCACAGTTCCAAAGCATCAATTCTTCGGCACTCAGCTTTCCTTATAGTCCAACTCTCACATCCATACATGACCACTGGAAAAACCGTGGCCTTGACTAGATGGACCTTTGTTGGCAAAGTAATATTTCTGCTTTTGAATATGCTATCTAGGTTGGTCATAACTTTCCTTCCAAGGAGTAAGCGTCTTTTAATTTGGCTGCAATCACCACCTGCAGTGATTTTGGAGCCCCAAAATAAAGTCTGACACTGTTTCCACTGTTTCGCCATCTATTTCCCATGAAGTGATGGGACCAGATGCCATGATCTTCGTTTGCTGAATGTTGAGCTTTAAGCCAACTTTTTTACTCTCCTCTTTCACTTTCATCAAGAGGCATTTTAGTTCTTCACTTTCTACATTCATATATATGTACATATGTATGTACATCTGTATTTCCTATGATATATACATATCTATTATATACATTTTGCATAAATTTAAGCCTAAACATATGATACTGAATAATAAGAAACATATTTGTATAGGTGTATATGTATGCATATATGTGTGTATTTTTTCTGCTGGGTTTCACACAGGAGAATAACATTATTCTACCTTTGGACCTCACATGGGAATCTCACTTATTTATCTATACTTATCCATTCTTTTATCCTTTCTTTTATGCATGAGTTGCCAAGGGGTTTATGAAAAGTAAGAAGAAAAACATAAAAAGTTACACAAATATCAGGCTGGTGGCTGCTTAGTTGTTTGTCAAGTTAACTGTAGCTGCCATCTACTAAATTATAGCTATGCAGATCTAGTGGCTCAGATGGTAAAGAATCTGCCTGCAGTGAAGGAAACCTGGATTCAATCCCTGGGTCAGGAAGATCCCCTGGAGAAGGGAATGGCTGCCTACTCCAGTATTCTTGCCTGGAGAATTCATTAACAGAGAAGCCTGGCAAGCTACAGTTCCTGGGGTCACAAAAATTTGGATGTGACTGAGCAACCAAAACGCACACACACAGCTCTGAAAAAGACAATGAGTTGATTGGTGAGTTTTCATTCATAGCAAAGTCCAAGATCCTTCTACATAGTTTCCCAGACTTTGCTGCTATAATCATATGGTAAGTTATAATCTTTCAGGATAAAGTCAGAAAGTTTGTAGAGAAAGAGAACGAACTTCTATATGGGTTGCTTTCCCAGTCCAAAGAAGAGCATAAATGCAAGATCAGAGAAGATACTGAGACTGGACGCAAAGTATTCCTTCATAGGGAAGTGTGGGGAAAGTTGAATATTCATACGCTTTCCAACAACACAGGCAATGATGGTTACCTGTGTCAGAGACAAGACCAAGTACAAAGAATTTGCTTCACTTTGTGCCACTCAATGAGATTTTAGCAAAAGAGACATTAAATAAGTCATTGTTTATTATAGAGATGAAGTGAGGTAGCTAGGTTCTCTTGAGGGGGAATGTTAGGTAGGTAGAACAGGGAAAAGGAGTCCAAAATGGCGGTGGCTACAGACATGGAAGGGAAAAGCCTGTGGAGATGAAACAAAAGAAAGTCCGAGGACCGGAGTGAGGACCTCAGGTAAAACAAACAACACTCCTGGCTGGCCCAGTTTACATAGGACAGGCCCAGGGAGAGATAAATAGAGGAGCCAGAGCCAGCCCTCTCTCTCTCTCCCATGCGCTGGGGCGTTCTTCTCATGTCTTTAGATCGACTTGCTCTCACACCTCAAAGATGGATTTTCCTGCTATCTTCTAAATAAAATAGAGCTGTAACACTGAAAAAAAAAAAAAGAAAGAAAAAAGGATTTTGTGATCTCTCACAGGGGCTGGGAAAAAATGAAGAGCTGTGCTTTGAGATGACTGGGAACTAGTGATAGTTAATGGGTTTCTGCAGTAGAAGCTTGGAGGCCTGGATTGTGGACACTACAGTGTTTCCCCTCCCACCGTCATCCATCACACTCAGGAACGGACTGGACATCTCAGAACTCTGCCCAGACTTCTGAAGGTGCACACTTACTTGATCCAGCTTCCTTCAGATACCAACTTCTGGCCAATCAGTACAGCCACATCACAGAACTATGACAGTGTTGTCATTACAGGGGGAAAAAGAAAAAAGATACTCTCAGGGGAATGTCCCAAAGAAAGCAGGATCCTTGTGAGTAAACAGACCCTAAGATGCATAGCGTGTACTACAAACACCTTTTAGTCTGTTTTTATTTGGTGAGTCATGACAAGGGTAGTTTTTGTTTTAGTTTCCCCTGGATGTAAAGCTTTTAGTGAAATGGGGGTTATCTTCATAAAGCAGCTTGTTCATCATAAGGCTTCAACCACATGAGCTACTAATGGTATCGATCTCTTCAGTACTTAACAGTGGGAATGAGGATGAACAGTGGGAGAAGGGATAAAAGTGCCTGTGGGGAGACCCTTTCAAAGAACAGGTGGCTAAGCTTCCCTATGAAGTGAGGCAGAGTAAACACGGGGCTGTCTACAGGGCCACTCACCGCTTCAGGGAGACCCTCAAAGCCCACCTTTCCCCCCCTAGTGTGCTCTATTGACATGATGACCATGGAACAAAAGCCAGTGCTCCACGATAAACATTTTAGGTGAGGAGACTCCAGGGGTAACTATTTCTCTCTTTTTCAAGATTTGCTTTTTTGAAAGAGTACTTTTACAGGAAAATTGAGAGAGAGAAGTTTTCTATATACTCCCTGCCCCTCACATGCACAACTTCCCGCATTATCAACATCCCTCATCAAAGTGGTGCATTTGTTACAACTGGTGAACCTACCTTGACAGGTCGTAATCACCCAAGCTCCATCATTTACTTAAAGGTTCACTTTCAGTGTCATGAACACTTGGACAAATGTATAAGAACATGTGTCCACCATTATAATATCATATGTAATAATATATATATAATATATAATATAATAATATTTTTATTTTATTTATTTCATCAAAGTATAGCTGACTTACAGTATTATATTAGTTTCAGGTGTAACAGTATAGTGATTTTATTTTTCTATGTGTCACATGCCATACACATCATTACTGACTATATTCCCTGTGCTGTATGTTACAACCCTGTGACTTATTTATTTTATATCTAGTGATTTAAACCTCTCAATCCATTCACCTACTTTGTCCATCGCCCCCACCCCTTCTGGTGATCACTAGTTTTTTCTGTGTATCTGTGGATCTATTTCTGTTTTGTTAGATTTGTTCGTTTGTTTTTTGTGTGTTTTTTTGGCTTCATGGTACTGTATGTTTTCACTTGTATGTGGTTCTTTTTAAAGGCATGCTTGACTTAAATTCTCTTCTAAGAGAAGGAGCATAACCTGCTTTGGTTTCTAGGACCAAAAATACTTCACAAGAAGAAAAGTCGTTGGAAAACAGAAGAGGGCTGATTAAGGTATTAGACCAAAGGGGCAATTCCTCACAGCCTGTGCACACAATTCTGGTAAGGAGCCCTGTTAAGGCTTTGGTGATGGATTAGCAGAAGTCAGAAATTCATTTTGATACCTTTAGAGAGAAATCCTATTTTCTAGACTCCTGAGAGGTAAACTGATTTTTTTTTTTTAACAATCACCTCTCTGTTCTTTATTTTTCTTTAACTCATAATTACATTGGTTGGGAGGGTTCTATCTAGCTACTGTTTTGATTGCTGGAAGCTGAACTCAGATGGGCCATCAAAGGACATTCAGATGTTTGAGGAGGAAGAGCAAACTGAGAAGAAGCATACAGTTTTAGGACAGTTGCTTTATGGTTTTCATGGTGAGTGAGACTGTGTGCTGAATAGATGAGTTGGTTAATGCTGTGAGGATTAAGGGTTAAAGTGGGCCTATTTATAGTTACATAATTAGTTTCCAGTTCACAGATTATGCAGAGCAGACAGAATAGTGTTGACTGAGCAGTGCAGGTCCACTCCTACAAGCAATTTCATTATTTTTGATTATGGGGTTGCTCTAGATCCATAATCAAAGGTATTTAATAAGGAGAAATATGTCTTCTCTTTTATGCTCTGTTTTGTTTCTTGTGGTTCAGGGCACTAATTATAAAATCTATTATAAAAGTTACAGAGGTTGATGAGATGATTTACAGTAATTCTGAACCTGAATGATAATAACTGAGACTTGTGAGATTTTACGCATACTTGTCCAATCCAGGACGGACTTGGGGAGAGGTTTGGAAATGCTAACCAGGCTAGCAGTTTTGAGGGCCTGTCCACAGAGTCCTTCTGAGTTTGGTGATCATCTATTAACTGGGACCATGTTAACCCTTCTTTCAGAATCCCATTGACTATAAGGTTCATTACTCACATAAATAAATTTATGCTTAAATTGTAGTAAGTCCTGTGAAGGAAAGTTTAGGATGTTCTGAGAAAAGTAGAACTAAGAGCCTTGTAGGGGTTTCAGGAAAACAATCCAGTGTCTTAGGGGAGCTTAAGTGGCTCAGAGCATAGCAGTTCTGTCGTCTAGGGTTTCCTGGAGCTTTAAGTTGGCCTCAGAACCTACATAGTGCGCTTGGAGGGGCTGAACACTAATTCCTCCCTCTCTTTCCCACATTGCGCTTTGCTTCTGCCACCTGATTCAGACTCTCACATCTGCCGCAGTTACACCCTACCTTCCTGCTTTCAATGTCCCTGCCCTGCTCTTGGCATCCCCTCTCCATCTGTCTTCCTGACTAATCTTGAATATGGCTTTTCTCTCTGATTCTGTGTATTACCATAGAGGCAGACCTGGAAAGATCGATTACTTTGCTTTGTTATAGTAGAATTTTAATTGATTAGTTTCAGACAAAAAAAGTGTTATATTACATAATTACTGACTGTGCTTTTAATTTTAAAAGTTCTTATTCTTAAAAACATGTGATGGAGAGCAGGAGGAAGGACAGATAGAGTGTGTGGCCTGGGGTGATACATAAAGACATCTGGGAAAACAGGAGGAAAGCTTTGCAAGTGTGTAGCCTGCCACTGTCTGCATGTAACAGGGCACATGTGTGCTGCCTGGAGACAGTACCAGGGAGAGAGGAAGGGAGGTTTCTCCCCTCTTAGGTAGTTAAAATGATAAACATCTATGTCAGTTTCCACGTCCCACAGAATTACCTGTTACTTTGAATTCATTTAAGATAGTGCTTTTACCCCTAATAAAGATAATTTTGGTGATATGTTGTTAACATATACAAGAATAAAAAGAAGGAAAAAATGATAGATAATCTTACCCTCCATAGATAATCACTCATACATTTTAGGTGCTTCTGCTGTAGAGAAGTAGCTTGTTGAGAAGCTCTTTGGGAAGGAATTTCATCCTCAACTGAACTAATGTTAAAGTGTCATATTTCTATCATACTTTTACTCGCTATATGTTTATTTAAAGTGGGATTTCTGTGAAGTGAAAGTGAAAGTCACTCAGTCATGTCCAACTCTTTGTGACCCCATGGATCATACAGTTCATGGAAGTCTCCAGGCCAGAACACTGGAGTGACTAGCCTTTCACTTCTCTAGGGGATCTTCCCAACCCAGGGATCAAACTCAGGTATCCTGCATTGCAGATGGATTCTTTACCAGCTGAGCCACAAGGGAAGCCTAGGATTTCTATAGGTGACATTTTAAATTAAATTATTTGATTTTGTTAACTGTTCTAAACTTTGCATTTATTTAAGTCCAGGAACTTGGCAGATCTCTTATTAACTCTTCAGTTGATTTGAGATAATTCTTAAATAAATTATTTAAATTTCATAAAGTATTTTTTTTAACTTGAATAATGCAATTATGAGTTCATAGAAGATGCTGGATAAGTATGAGAGGAGATTGATAAAGATGATAAATATGAAAAAAACTTAAAAACAATTCAAATATATGCTGATTTACCTAGTATTCAGAGATGTACTTTATTAATATTGATTTAATCATTGAAAGGTCTCAGTATTATTTTTAACTTTACTTATAATAAAAATGGATACTTTACATTTTAAAAATCACATGTGGATATATTACTTCATTCAGTTAATACTGCAACCCATCTTGGAAGGTAAGTCACATAATTGATGGAAACTCTGGGACTTTCAGAAATTAACTCCCAAATTAACATAGTTACGTGATGGGCAACCCAGGACTCAGACTTGGGACTCTTTAACCAAGTCTTGTGTGCTCTTTATACAGTATCACAGGGAAGAATAAAGACATAAATCACTTGAAATGGTGCCCCCATCACACAAAAATCCCAAATGTTTGTAGATCTGATTCTCTTCCCAGGAAAAGGAACTTGCAACCAGAGAGTTTCTCCACTAGAGGGCACCACTCTGAACTCACTGTTCTGCAGTAGAGCCCAGGGAGATAAAAATGTAAAGTGTCATTGAATGCTCTAAGCTCTCTTTCATCAGCTTTATAGCACCTGGTTGAAACTCTAAAGCCGTAGGCATAAAATGCAATGAAAAACACTTTTAATTCCAAGTGGAAAAAATTAAAGTTTTGCTTTTCCCTGCTTGGCAGTGCTTTCCCTGTGATGTATATTGTACACTATGGTGCCAGTTAGAACATGTTGTTTCACTCTGAAGCAAAGGTTTTCCTTGTCTCTGATGTTTGTTGAATTGGCACGAAGAAGGAACATAGCAGTTCTATTTTTTAACCACATTATTTTTGTTGACCTAGCAGACTCCAGGCAAATTAATATACCTTAAATGAGTCAACGGTTCTCATTTACTAGTGAAAGTGAAAAGTGAAAGTGAAGTCGCTCAGTCGTGTCCGACTCTTTGTGACCCCATGGACTGTAGCCCACCAGGCTCCTCCGTCCATGGGATTTTCCAGGCAAGAGTACTGGAGTGGGTTTCCATTTCCTTCTCCAGAGGATCTTCCTGACCCAAGGATCGAACCCAGGTCTCCTGCATTGTAGGCAAGATGCTTTACTGTCTGAGCCACCAGGGATGCAAATTAAAGCATGAAATAATAATTAATAGAAATTCCCTGAGGCACAGAAGATCAACCCTGGAAAAGACAAATTCCTCGCTTTATAGGTAATTAAACCAAGTCACAGAATAGGAAATGAAATGTGCTTAATTACCCAGCTAACCTGAACCGAGGCCAACCGGAAACCCAGATCCTAGGTTTTCAGGGCCCCAGCCTGTTCACACACCTGAGCATAAAGTGTTTTGGTGACAGTGGTCATAGAATCCTTTGGTGCTCTGATTTTGTCAGAATATGTCCTTCTCCTCTTCCCTTTCTCATTTACTTTCTCACCTGGGAAGCTTCCTCTTTGACTTTTTCTTGCTGAAATTAAATTTCTTTGTGGTAAGAGAGTTTAGAAGCCGAGGAAGGATTTCAGGAAGGAATTTAGCCTTAGCTTCATGAAGCCAAAAAAAAAAAAAAAATATATATATATATATATATATATATATGTATTTTAAGTTACAGCAGTAGAGGCCTGCACAACATAGTGAATCAAAAAATTCTAAAAGATTACACCTCCAAGAAAAAACAATTTACATACACCGGTATATGTGTATGTATCTGGGCTGAACGGCCATGAGGTCTGGACGTGACTTGCCCCATACTCCTTGTCCCCTGGGGAGCTGGCCAGTGTTGGCAATGTCCTTTCTCACCTCCTCTTGTCAGGCTGCATTGTCTATGAACATTTATATTACACCTTTTATTTGTGGTTATTTTATACGTGACAGCTACTAACAAACTAAGGGAAAATGATAGAGGGTCTTATTTAAATGAAAAATGCCAGACTGTGGTATAAACAAGTAAATAGTATAGCATTCTCAGCTGAAAATTTAAAGTAGGAGGTATTTAATAATAGGATTTTTAAAACATAAGAAATTGGGACTTCATCTCATTTTGGGTTCCTCACAAACACTGCTTAGAGATTCATTCAGTCATATTTTTGAATTCATATACCAGACATTTCCTCCACCCTCTACCATGTATAAGAGATGATGAGAGGACTTTTCCTGATTTTCCCCTAGTGCAGAAATCTGCAACAATTCTGAGGTCATACACTAATGCATTCAATGTAAAGATATTAACATCGCTCCCCAAGTATAACACCTTGGTAGGTTTTGTGGCTGGAGATCCACAGATGGTTGATAACAAGAGTCCTATTCTCTTGCACTGAGGGGAGGGTGCTTTTCTGGTAAACTGACACGCAAAACAATATGCCCATGGTGTGTTGTATGTTATCATTGAGAAGCACATGGAAAGTGCGTTGGACTAGGGTGGAGAAAACTGAATACTGCATATGACAAGTGAAGCAGACTTCCTGGAGAAGATGAGCCTCGCACTTGCAGAGACTCCAATGCGAAGGAGGCAGGCAGTGCCACTCAGGGAGAGGGGCAGCATGGCCTAGAGCACTGGGCTTCTTTAAGTCTGGCCTTGGCCACCACATGGAGTCCCTGAGGGTGGGATCTGATCGGCCATGGTTTCTTAAGGGGAAATTTTGGAAACATTGATGCACTTCAGGAAGCTGATCAGAGAGGTACTTTAATGTTATTGAGGTCACATTTTCTTTGAAAATTATTTGTTAGCCTCTTTTAAAGTATTTGCTATTGTTATGTTATTTGATCTTAATTATTAAATATAAAGTGGCAGGGGGTCAGTCTGTTTGGTCAGGTAACAGATCATTGTTGTATCCAGTTGACAGAAAATCTACCTTAGCATTATGCTGGGCCTCTGTCTTATGTGATATCAGGACTGGTTGAAGGTAGAGATGTGAAAGAAAAGAAAGCTCAACAAAATTTAAATGTCCCTTGATTGTACTTGTTATCATCAGCTGCCGGACCAGCATGGGAGATCCCACCCATGACAAGGTCATGCGGAGAGACCTGACAGGGCAAGGCGAGTCGGGTCTCAAGGGGTCCTCTGCCTGCGCATCTACCTCGAAACCAAAATCTGTCTGTTTACTGTCTGTTATACTCTTCTGACATTACAGGGGGCTAGCCCCGACCACCTTTCTCTGGAAAAAGTTAACTTAGAGCTCCAACTGGTCTGCTGCATATGAAAGGAGTGTCTCAGCTCAGATCCCTCTGATGGCTCTCTAACTTGCCTGACAGGTTCCTCCCGGACTTTTACAACTACGCATGTGATTGTTTACAGCCCCTCAACCACGAGAGGCACTAAGCTTAAAACATCTTAAAGATATAGAGCCTTCTAGAACTAAGAATTAGTTTGGTGAAGGGTTTCATTGTTGAGTTAATGTTTGCCACCAGGCCTCCATATCCTTTATCTTTTAGGCACCTGGGAGGATATTAATCAATGTAATCGGGATGCAGAAATAGGAATATAGTAGTTTTGATGTTAGCAACACTAGACTTTTGAGTTAATGAACTTTCTCTTTGTTATAAATCACTGTACTCCTCTTTCCTTGTTATAAATTGTTTTGTTCTTGCTATGTAAGAATGTAACCTTAATTAGTGCTTTCTGAGAGTGGCACCAGACTTTAGTAAGAACAACACTTTTAGAGCAAATAAGTTTTCTGGTTGACTGACCCTTATCAGAAAAGGGCCATAAAATGCTAATAGGCCTCCTGGCCAGAAGATGATGTAAATCACCTAAGACCTGTGTATACAGCTAAGTATGCAGAGAAAAAGCCTGGTCTTGATAAGGGTCAGGGCTGCTGACCCTGCATGACTTTGTATTATCCATTGGTATCTATGTACAACTAAAAGTATAAAGGCTTTTCCTGGAAAATAAAGGATGGACCAGTTTCTTGGGCCAGTTCCTGGAAAGACTGGTTCCCCCGTGTCTTCTTTTCTTTCTTACTCTATTTTCTGGCTGATTCCCGTCTGGGGCATAGAGGCTAGCCATGTCTACTTATTTGCCCCAGCTTCTAAGACCCATGTTAGAGGGAGCCCAAGGTGGGACACCCTTCACTATTCAAGCAGGTGCCTGTGGCCCTATATAGACGGTTCAAGTCCCTTGTCTCGGGGCTTTATTGGCTTTCTATGTAAACCAAGGAATACAGCCTCTTTCTCTCCTCTATTCTCTTAACTGCAAACTCTTTCCTTGTCTCTCTCTAAATCTATATATCTCT
The DNA here is from genome assembly GCA_006408675.1 of Madoqua kirkii. Classification (NCBI taxonomy): domain Eukaryota; kingdom Metazoa; phylum Chordata; class Mammalia; order Artiodactyla; family Bovidae; genus Madoqua; species Madoqua kirkii. The sequence continues at coordinate 7,613 of SJYC01049930.1, read as the reverse complement.
CTTGCCACGCCATCCCTGCTTTGAATTACCCTGGATCCAACTGGGGCTGGTCCCGGGCAATCAGCTGTGATGAAACACTAAACCTAAAATATTTCTCACGTGATAAAGATCTTGACCATAGAAGTATGAGTTCAAGAAAACACAGAACACTCCTTTTGTCAGTCAATTCTAGAGTCGTGTGTGTGTGCTGAAGCTCCCTAAAGGCTATTTATTTCATGTCCAAGCAGAGCAAGACTGCTTGGAACACCTCTGGTGAAATACCATGACCTAAACATCAGTTTGTGACTTGCAACTCAGGAAGTAGAAGTTTATTTGGATACCTGTTCAATAGAAGTCTGCTTATGAGTTTTTGTTGTTTGTTTTTTTGTTTATTAAAGTAGTTTGCCACATGTCAGAGAGTTTTTGATGATACAGTGGCACTAAAATAAGACTTGTTTCTTAACATAATCATATTGATTAAAGAAATAACTTGCTATGGGAGTTGATGCTATTTAATGTCTGTATGCCTTTTGAAACTATTTGTGGAACCTCTGAAAGTTCTTCAGGAGATATTGGCCCTACCTATAGGTAGTATGTTGGAGAAGGCAATGGCACCCCACTCCAGTACTCTTGCCTGGAAAATCCCATAGATGGAGGAGCCTGGTGGGCTGAAGTCCATGAGGTTGCTAAATGTCGGACATGACTGAGTGACTTCCTTTCACTTTTTACTCTCATGCATTGGAGAAGGAAATGGCAACCCGCTCCAGTGTTCTTGCCTGGAGAATCCCAGGAACAGGGGAGCTGCCGTCTCTGGGGTCGCACAGTCAGACACGACAGAAGTGATTTAGCAGCAGCAGCAGCATAGGTAGTATGTACCCAGTCCAGTTTAGGAATTATATTGATTCCAAATATCTATGCTGGATCCTCTTAAGCTGCCCCAAAATACATGCCGTAGGTCAATTTTATAATGAGGTTTTCAGGTGTCAGTATGAGATCAATCTTTTCACAAGGATTGTGAAATGCCCTATCTGTAAGTCAATTTATTGCAGTGAAGTGACTTGCAAGATTTAACTTGTCTTTATGTATATTGTTGGGAGCTACTCACCCTTCCTTCTACTTGCTTCTATTCATTGTATTCTCTTATGGGTAGATCTGTGAGTTAAAAAAAAAAAAACAACTAGCTTATTTCTTATTTCTTTGTTTAAAATATGACATATAGATGTTTGTTTCTAGGCAGATTTAAAATATTAGAAATTTAGTATTTAAATCACTTTAAAAACTGTAGTCTTCTACCATTGCAAAATGGTTTAACTAATGCTTTTCCAGCAAAAAGAATAAAAGGAAAAAGGAGGGGGGAGGTATAAATATGACTGTTTAATTAAATCTTTAAAAACCCCTAAAAGACCTTCCCTTATTTCACTATTTGCACCCTCATAATTCTGTCATTACAGATAATTTAAAAAATAAAACTATGAAATTTAAGTATTTGATGTTTGAAGAATTAACATTTAAATAATTAAAATACTAGAATTCACAAAATACGTTTAATAAGAGTTTTAAGTCATTATGAATGTTTACATTACATAGTGCATTCTAGTTTTCTCCTTTCTTGGAGGCCAATGATTGGTTATTGCCCTGTAAGTGACTACACATTTTTCTTTTTTTTGGAATGGAAGCACTTTACAATGGCCAATTGGTTCATTTTGGAATGGACATTATGTTTTGATTGCTGTTACTCTATATGCATGGTGCAAAATTTTAGGTTGATGTAAAATACTTGAAAAATAGTGGGAAAAAACTTAAATAGTTGGATACTTATCAATACATTGTATAGGGGAAGCATAATGAACATTTTACATTTTTCAGTGGGGCCTTGCAAAATGAAAACATTTATTTATTTGCATATATGCAAGACAGTATTCCTTGAGAAAACCATCTCTCTCCCTCTCTTTTCCTCTCCCATGGTAGAACAGTTTGTAAGCTGGTGAAATGGTTGCTCTGTAAACATTTGGCAGCAAATTGATCCACTGTGTATAAAAATTGGAAAAATAACATATGTCCATGACAGATACATTCAGACATTATTTATATAGCACACCTAAGCCAACTATTGAGTCGTTAATATCTGTTTCAGCTATCATGATCGACATGGACAAATAATGAAACAGATAACTGCCCAGTTTATCTGACTCTGCTTTACAATGACAGGAATAATTCTCTCAGATATCTCATGGTTTAGCTTTTTCAGTAACCCTCAAGAACAAATCAAATCCTCCATATTTCAATCCAAGTGATGTTGCAAGAAGCAGCGATTATTTCAGTTAAGAAAATGAATTGACTGTGACTCAGGACTGTCACTCTTTACCTATCATTCTAGAATAATTGAGCTGTTCCTCCATGGATTGTCATGAAATCAAAGAGAAGACAAGTATAATTAAGTGTGGAAGATTTGGAAAATGATCCAAGGCAGATTCAGTGACTGAATCATTCTGATACGTCTCAGCCTGCTACTGGACAATTAGGGGAGTGATTTTGATTTGCTCCTCCAAGAATTTGAGGAAGTTTTGGAGTATGCTAAAATGTTAATCCATTTTGAATGATGAAATACAAGTGAATGCCCAGGAAGTATAATAGAGTGAAAAAGTCTCTACAAAGTTGTCTTGTTCACACCCTGAAATCAGGGCTTCTGGCATTTCAGAGCTCTTCAGCCAAACTCAACCCATTGGAGCCATTTTGTTGCTGAAGAAGGGCATTTTTGTCCAAATGGGCTAACGACTGATCCAGAACAATTGAGTTACCATTCTCCTTTTGAATATGTAATGAACAACTGATAATCTAAGGATATTTTTCCTTCCTACCCTTTTAATTTCTAATTGTGCTCTCCTGAGATACTGATTTGAGAAAGATAAAGGTATTGCAAATGAGGGTGACTGGCAGTGTCTTCAGTAATTCAGTTTAAAGTAATATAGCCAGACATGTGGTCTTTCCTTGTGGCTCCGCTGGTAAAGAATCCACCTGTAATGTGGGAGACTTGGGCTTGATACCTGGGTTGGGAAGATTTCCTTGGAGAAGGGAAAGGCTACCCACTCCAGTATTCTGGCCTGGAGAGTTCCCAGCCCTGGGACTGAACCCATGTCTCCTGCATTGGCAGGTGTTTTTAATTTTTTTTTTATTTTAATCACTGAGCCACCTGGAAGCCCCACAAAAAAAGGTAAATAGTATAGTAAAAATTAATACCCCATCAGTTTAACTGAGACTCCTCCCTCATTCCATGGTTAAAATACCACTCTGCACTGTGCTCTGACTTCTCATAAGTTAGTTTCCACATCCATATCCAGGGGAAGGAATGCACAAATGGATTTTAATTTTAAACTAACGGTGGGTAGTGGTAGGCACGGAAGGAGACGTGAAAGAAGAGGTGTAGACAAGTTCATTGGTAGAATTTTCTGAGCAGGTGTGTGATGACTGTTCATACGGCTCACCCCAGGGTATTTTCTCAAGGGAGGTAAAGAGGTTATGTGCCTTCTCTCAGCTCAGCATGCTCACTGTCCCTAGGAGGCATAGGTTCATGCAAAAGTAATTGGCAGTTTGGACTGTTAATTTTAAATCACTGTGACTAGGCCCAGCTACATTTTCACTAATCAAAATAGAAACCATCACAATCTACACTTTTTTTTCCAATGAGAAATAAATTTGCTAATTCTTGTAGTGTTAAAATCCATGGTTCGGGATTCGACGAAGTCTTGGGAAGCATATTCTGCCTCCTGCTGGCTGTGGAAGCATTTTCCCTGCAAAAAGTCGAGATGCTTGAAGAAGTGGTAGTCAGGTGGTGAGAAGTTAGGTGAATATGGCAGATGAGGCAAAACTTTGTAGCCCAGTTCCTTTAACTTTTGAAGGACTGGTTGTGCTGTGTGTGGTCGGGCATTGTCATGGAGCAGAACTGAGCCCTTCCTGTTGATGAGCGCTGGCATCTTATCAATTTGCTGAGCATATTTCTCTCATGTAATGAGTTCACCAGGATTCAGAAAGCTGTAGTGGATCAGATGGCAGCAGACCATCAAACAGTGACCATGACCTTTTTTTGGTGCAAATTTGGCTTTCAGAAGTGCTACAGAGCTTTTGGGTCTAACCACTGAGCTGATTGTCACTGGTTATTGTATAAAATCCACTTTTTGTCACACGTACAATCCGATAGAGAAATGGTTCATTGTTGTTCTGCAGAATAAAAGAAGATGACGTCAAAACAACAGTTTTTTTGATTTGCTGTCAGCTTATGAGGCACCCATTTATCAAGTTTTTTCACCTCTCCAATTTGCTTCAAATGTTGAATGACTGTAGAATGGTTGACACTGAGTTCTTCGGCAACTTCTTGTGTAGCTGTAAGAGGATCAGCTTTGTTGATCCTCTCAAATGCTCGTTATCAAGTTCTGATGGCTGAACACTGCACTTCTCATCGTCAAGGCTCTTGTCTCTTTTTCAAAACTTCTTGAGCCACCACTGCACTGTACATTCATTAGCAGTTCCTGGGCCAAATGCATTGTTGATGTGAGCAGTCTCTGCTGCTTTACAACTCTTTTGAACTCAAATAAGAAAATTGCTCAAATTTGCTTCTTGTCTAACATCATTTCTCTAGTCTAAAATAAGTGTAAAATGAACAGCTAGTAGTAAGTCACTAGCAAAAAAAAATGAAGCGAGAAATATGTGTTAAAATGATGTATAACATAACCACATTTATTTAAGAATGTATTCCAATATCAAACAGCAAAGCTCAACAATGCAAAACCAAAATTATGTTTGCACCAACCTTTTAGATTCTCACAAACCTTTCTCTGTAAAGGCAATGCCTTAGTAGAAGGTGGGAGAAAGTGGAGCTTGTTTTTGATGGTTGGAGCCCCACTTCTGTCTTGCAATGGCAGGACTACTAGCCTCTCTTCCCATCTGAGAGAGTGCTTCTTCAAAAGTTGGCTACTCCAAGGGTGGGTCTCTCTCCCTGCCCCACAGCTGGGGTCTCTTCCTGTGGGCTAAGGCTGAATCTCTGACAGACTCTTATGGACCTCCTAGAAACTGAGGTGAATTCAAACCCTGCTTCTTCCCCTGCTGGCCACCCTTATTACCCAGGCTATTTTTTTTCCTTTCTGCTAATACAGTTATAAATTGTATCTTGGCCTGAGTCTGGGGGACTATAAAGCAGACTTTTATCATTATGTCATTATGTCACCAGAAGGCAGTTGGGCAGCCCGCCTTTTCTGGTGCTGTCCTGCTCCCTGGACCAGCACATTCACTTATCCTATGCTGTAGGTCTCCTGGTTTGTAAAGGTGCTGGCAGTGGCAGAGGCCAGCCTGCGTATACTCTCTGTACACGTTTACAGTTCTCTACAGAACAGAATTCTCTCTTCAATAGGATGCAAATCCTCACGGCTCTCTAACAACTTGCCATCAATCTTAGGCACCAATGTCTCCTGGAGCATGCAGTCGTGGGTTTGCAAATCTGTTTTTCTGGAATTGTCTTTTAAAACCATCCCCTCCCCCCTTTACCTAAATAAACTCAGGAAAAAAAGCTTCACCAGCCTCACACTCTCACCAGTAAATAGCTCAGTAGATGAGTACATAGACACAACAGGACATAGGTTTGTGCCTGATTCCTGCTATCCTAGTTGTAATGCATGTGTGCTCAATCGTGTCCAACTCTTTTGTGACCCCATGGACTGTATGTAGTCTGCCAGGTTCCTCTGTCCATGGGAATTTTCCAAGCAAGAATAGTGGAGTGGGTTGCCATTTCCTACTCCAGGGGGTCTTTCCAACACAGGGATTGAACCTGCATCTCCTGCATTGGCAGGAGGATTCTTTACCACTGAGCCACTGGGAAGCCCATCCTAGTCGTAATGCCACCTCTAATCCCACTAGTTATGTCTGAGTAATCTATGTTGAAAGTCTATGTTACAGAGCAATATTTCTCAAACTTTAAAATAATTATGAATCACCTAGGGGGACTTGTTAAAATGTAACTTATGATTCAGTAAGTTTCAGATTTACCTTTCAAGCAAGCTCCCAGGTGATGCCAAGGCTGATGGCCCATGTGCCAAACTCTGAGTAGAAAGAGTTTAGAGGATGATAAAGTCTTATCTTTAATCTGGTATTTCTAGCTTTTAAGATATATTCATGTATTGACATTTCCATCTTTATATATTTAGTATTTGAGCATATTCAAAACTGTCATTCATATTTCATGTTCCTGCATTCTTCAGTCTAGCCCTTATAATAGGAACCTTATTGTCATCACTATCCTTAGTTACCATCCAGAAGAAAACATCCACACAAGCTCTCTGGTCATGAACTTTTATCTCCATTTCACTATCTCCTTTTTTCCCCATTCAGTCAAGACCTTTCCTGTGGTGTTTTCTATAAGCATTAAATTATTATTTAAGAACAAATGCACTAACTGACATGTAGTTGTTGTTCAGTCACTAAATCATGTCCGACTCTTTGGAACCCCATGGCTTATAGCATGCCAGGTTTCCCTGTCTGTCACTGTCTCCCAGAGTTTGCTCAAACTCATGTCCAAGGAGTCAGTGATGCTATTCAACCATCTCATCACCATTATCATCCCCTTTCTCCTCCTGCACTCAGTCTTTCCCAGCAACAGGGTCTTTTCCAATGAGTCAGCTCTTCGCATCAGGTGGCCAAAGTATTGGAGTTTCAGCATCAGTCCTCCTAATGAATATTCAGGTTTGATTTCCTTTAGGATTGACTGGTTTAATACTTTGCAGACCAAGGGACTCTAAAGAGTGTTTTCCAGCACCACACTTGAAAGCATCAATTCTTTGGCACTAAGCCTTCTTTATGGTCCAACTTTCACATCTGAATATGACTACTGGAAAAACCATAGTTTGATTATATATGGACCTTTGTCAGCAAAACAATGTCTCTGTTTATAAAATGTTGTCTAGGTTTATCATAGCTTTCCTTCCAAGGAGCAAGTGTCTTGATTTTGGGACAACAGTAACTGTCCTCAGTGATTTTGGAGCCCAAGAAAATTCACTTTTTTCACTTTTTCCACTTTTTCCCCTTCTATTTACCATGAAGTGATGGGACTGGATGCCATAATCTTCATGTTTTGAGTGTTGAGTTTTAAGTGAACTTCTTTTACTCTCCTCTTTCAACCCTCATCAAGGGGCTCTTTAGTTCCTCTTCACTTTCTGCCATTGAGTGATATGATCTATGTGTGTATCTGAGGTTGTGGATATTTCTCCTGGAAATCTTGATTCCAGTTTGCACTTCATCCAGCTTGGCATTTAGCATGATGACTTTTTGGGCTCCAAAATCACTGCAGATGGTGACTGCAGCCATGAAATTAAGAGATGCTTACTCTTTGGAAGAAAAGTTATGACCAACCTAGATAGCATATTCAAAAGCAGAGACATTACTTTGCCAACAAAGGTTCATCTAATCAAGGCTGTGGTTTTTCCAGTGGTCATGTATGGATGTGAGAGTTGGAGTGTGAAGAAAGCTGAGTGCTGAGGAATTGATGCTTTTGAACTGTGGTGTTGGAGAAGACTCTTGAGAGTCCCTTGGACTGCAAGGAGATCCAACCAGTCCATTCTGAAGGAGATCAGCCCTGGGATATTTTTGGAGGG
>SJYC01049929.1:0-12166 GCA_006408675.1 Madoqua kirkii | reverse complement strand
AAGAAAGCTGAGTGCCAAAGAATTAATGATTTTGAACTGTGGTGTTGGAGAAGACTCTTGAGAGTCCCTTGGACTGCAAGGAGATCCAACCAGTCCATTCTGAAGGAGATCAGCCCTGGGATATTTTTGGAGGGAATGATGCTGAAGCTGAAACTCCAATACTTTGGCCACCTGATGTGAAGAGTTGACTCATTGGAAAAGACTCTGATACTGGGAGGGATTGGGGGCAGGAGGAGAAGGGGACGACAGAGGATGAGATGGCTGGTTGGCATCACCGACTCAATGGACGTGAGTCTGAGTGAACTCTAGGAGTTGGTGATGGACAAGGAGGCCTGGTGTGCTGCGTTTGTGGGGTCTCAAAGAATCAGACATGACTGAGTGACTGAACTGAACTGAACATAACTGACTCATATATAAGTTAAATAAGCAGGATGACAGTATATAGCCTTGACATACTCTTTACCCAGTTTTCAACCGATTCCTTGTTTCATGTCTAGTTCTAACTGTTGCTTCTTGACCTGTATATAGGTTTCCCAGGGGACAAGTAATATGGTCTAGCATTTCCATATCTTTAATAAGTTCCCATAGTTTGTTGTAATCTGCACAAAGGCTTTATCATAGTCAATAAAGCAGTAGATATTTTTCTGGAATTCCCTTGCTTTTTCTATGATCCAACAGATGTTGACAATTTGATCTCTGGTTCCTGTGCCTTTTCTAAATCCAGCTTATACATCTAGAAGTTCTTGTTTCATGTACTGTTGAAGCCTAGCTTGAAGGATTTTGAGCATTACCTTGTGAAATGAGTGCAACTGTATGGTAGTTTGAATGTTCTTTGGCACTGCCCTTCTTTAGGATTGGAATAAAAATTGCCCTTTTGCAGTCCTGTGGCCATTGCTGAGTTTTCCAAATTTGTTGACATATTAAGTGTAGCTCTTTAACAGCATAATCTTTTAGGATTTGAAATAGCTCAGCTGGAATTCCATCACCTCCCCTAGCTTTGTTCATAGTAATGCTTCCTAAGCCCCACTTGACTTCACACTCCAGGATATCTGGCTCTAGGTGAGTGACCACACCATCATACTTATCTGGGTCATTAAGATCTTTTTTGTATAGTTCTGTGTATTCTTGCCACTTTTCTTAATTAATGACTTTTGTTTCTATTTGGTCATTACTGTTTCTGTCCTTTATCGTGCCCACCCTTGGATGAAATGTTCCCTTTATATCTCCGATTTTCTTGAAGAGGTTTCTAGTCTTTCTAATTCTGTTTTCCTCTGTTTCTTTGCATTGTTCACTTAAGAAGTCTTTCTTATAACTTCTTGCTATTCTCTGGAACTCTGCATTCAGTTGGATAAATCTTTACCTTTCTCCCTTGCCTTTCACTTCTCTTCTTTTCTCAGATATTTGTAAAGCCTCCTCAGACAACCACTTTGCCTTCTTTCATTTCTTTTTCGTTAGGATGGTTTTGTTCACCACCTCCTGTACAATGTTATGAACCTCTGCCCATACTTCTTCAGCACTCTGTCTACCAGATCTAATCTCTTGAATCTATTCATTACCTCCATTATAAAATCATAGGGGATTTGATTTAGGTCATACCTGAATGGCCTAGTGGTTTTCCCTACTTTCTTCAATTTAAGCCTGAATTTTTTAATGAAAACTCATGATCTGAGCCACAGTCAGCTCCACGCCTTGTTTTTGCTGACAATATAGAGCTTCTCCATCTTCAGCTGCAAAGAATATAATTACTCTGATTTCGGTATTGACCATCTGGTGATGTCAATGTGTAGAGTCATCCCTTGTGTTATTGGAAGAAAGTGTTTGCTATGATCCATGCATTCTCTTGAAAAAACTCTATTAGCCTTTGTCCTTCTTCATTTTGTACTCTAAGGCCATACTTTCCTATTACTTCAGGTGTCTCTTGAATTCCTACTTTTGCATTCCAATCCCCTATGATGAAAAGGGCTTTTTTTTTTTTTTTTGCTGTTAGTTTTAGGTCTTATAGATCTTCATAGAAATGGTCAACTTCAGCTTCTTCTTTGGCAATAGTGGTTGAGGCATAGTCTAGGATCACTGTGATGTTGAATGGTTTGCCTTGGAAATGAACAGATCATTCTGTTGTTTTTGAGACTGCACCCAAGCACTGCATTTCAGACTCTTTTATTGAATCTGGGGGCTAGTCCATTTCTTCTAAGGGACTTTGGCACAGAGTTGGACATGACTGAAGTGACTTAGCAGCAGCAGCAGCAGTAGATATAATGGTCATCTGGATTAAGTTTGCCCATTCTCATCCATTTTAGTTCACTGACCCCTAAGATGCCAATGTTCACTCTTGTCATCTCCTACTTGACCATGTCCAATTTACCTTGATTTGTGAACCTTAACCATGTAAGGAATATTGCATAGGACCTTGCTTTCACCACCAGACACATCCACAGCTGAGTGTCATTTCTACTTTGGCCCAGCCTCTTTATTCTTTCTGGAGCTAGTAGTAAAAGAAGTGAAAACTTCTATATAATGCTAGCTAGCACTTGCATCCCATTCCAGTACTCTTGCCTGGAAAATCGCATGGACGGAGGAGCCTGGTAGGCTGCAGTCCATGGGGTCGCTAAGAGTCGGACACGACTGAGCGACGTCACTTTCACTTTTCACTTTCATGCATTGGAGAAGGAAATGGCAACCCACTCTAGCGTTCTTGCCTGGAGAATCCCAGGGACAGGGGAGCCTGGTGGGCTGCCGTCTATGGGGTCGCACAGAGTCGGACACAACTGAAGCAACTTAGCAGCAGTAGCAGCAGCAGATGTAATTAATAGTTGAAAACACACCCTTCAAGACTTTTTCATAGATTTTTTAAATGTACCTAAATGAAAACATATTATAAGTATAGTATAGCATAGCGTTTTTTGTTTGTTTTTAGCAGTGGTACGTGGCTTGTGGAATCTTAACTCCCTAACCAAAAATCAAATCCTGGCTTATGGCAGTGAAGCACCAAGTCCTAACCACTGGACTACCAAGGAATCCCCTGCATAGCATATTGTATATATATTTCAATCTTATTTTCACTTAGTTTTTTTCATAGATTTTTTAAATGTCCTAAATGAAAACATATTATAAGTATAGTATAGCATAGCGTTTTTTGTTTGTTTTTAGCAGTGGTACGTGGCTTGTGGAATCTTAACTCCCTAACCAAAAATCAAATCCTGGCTTATGGCAGTGAAGCACCAAGTCCTAACCACTGGACTACCAAGGAATCCCCTGCATAGCATATTGTATATATATTTCAATCTTATTTTCACTTAGTAATATATAATGGCATATTAATGAATTATGATGCACTCATCCTATTAAGCAGTTACCTAGTATTTCATTTTATGAATAAGTTTATTATTTACTTTAGTTTCTTCTTAGTAGGCATTTAAATTGTCTATACTCTAGTACACATTTTCATACTTGCTTCTTTATACTCTTTCCTAGTCTCCTTAGAATATTTTTCTAGAAGTGAAATTACTGAACTGATAGACAATTAAATTCACTAGATCTGAAGTTTTACAGATTTTCATACGTATACTGGCCATTTGAATATACAGCTTTTTGACTAAAACCATGTCTTCCTTTATAAAAATGACAAGAGCTTAGGCTCTTTGACCTCCTGCCCCAAGCTTTAGGGATATACAGATTCTTTGGCCTTTGTAGGTAAGTCCAGCTTCTGGAATTTTAAGTTCATAGGGTGTAATATGCAGGCTAAAATGAAAGTGTCATGTCTATGACTTTACAAACATCTAACCCATTATAAAGATATTTAAAAGCCACATTTCTGTGTACATAAATATTTATTGAATCCCTTGCTCCTTACTTTTTGATTCTCTCTCTCAGTGCTGTGTTTGGATTTATATTTTAATCAGACTGAGTCAACATTTAATTTTCATTTGCTTTAACTATCGTGCTCAATGAAGCAGAGAATCCATCCATCTTAACAAATACAGAGAAATACAAAGAGAGCAAATAAAAGAACCTCAGATGCGCTTGTGCTCTCTCTCTCTCTCTCGCTCAGAACGAACACCAGCTTGCTGTTTCTTGAGTGTCTTGCGTTTCTTCTGTGGGTAGAGAAAGATCACTCAAAAGATCAACCCTTCCTCATACATTTTCTTTTCTCTTCCAGTTTTTGCTGTGTTTGTTGATAGTGTTCCATTGTCCACAAATTATTAGCCCATCAGTTGCTGCAGTCTCTTAGTTTCCCACTGCACATACAAGTAAACATTGAATTTATAAAACTTGAGCTAAAATTTGTTTGATGATAACTCTCCTTTGTCTTTTTGGTCTTTTTCTCTCAGTACTCTCCCCACTTTTGTTTCTTCCTTCTCTTTTTCTTCTTAATCTCATGGGCAGTATCTGCCCACAAATTACCTCCTTTTATTAATGATGTGAACAAGGAAGCAAGGTGTCCAACTCTAAAACATATTTGAAAGCAACACCTTCTAGCTTTTGGCTCAGAATAGTCAAGTGTCAAATCACCTGCCTTAATTTTAAGGTTTTCCTTAATTACCCAGACTGTTTAGGGCACTATTTCTTAATGAGAACATTGCATTTTAGCCAGGTTAGTGTCTTGTGGCATGCTACACTATTTTATTCTCCTTTTTTAAATGTTGGCAGCATCATTGCATCAATACATATGCTATCTTTTTCCTCCTACTTTCCAGTATCCCCTCCGCCCTTTTCTCTTCGCCTTTCCAGATATTTTCCATCAGTAAGGTTGCACTGAATTCCGCCTATGGCATTTTCTAATCAGTGATGTCAGTCTTACTTTTCACTTAATGGTAGGATTCTTATTATAATATCTCTATAATTTGATTGTGCATCCTTTGCATAATTATAATTACACTTTGTATTGTACATCAAGAGATAGTCCAGACTTATGAACTAACTACCATATTTGACTTCTTTTTTATTTTAAGGTATTTCTACCTGTTTGTAACTTACATTGAACTTTAATTTTTTATTGGAGTTTTGTTCCTTTACAATGTTGTGTTAGTTTCTGATGTATGATCTTAAATTTTTAAAGCACACATTTTCTGTTCCTCTTCCTCTTGCATGTTGTGATGCTTCAAATATTTGGAAACAACTATTACTCTTTTCACTTAGTTTTGTAATTTGTGACATGTTTTGGAGAATTTCCCATCAGATTGTCTTTCATAGGCAACTTCTTTATAACTTCATACTCATGATCAAATATATTTTAGATATGGTTTGACCAGTACAAAACTCAATGAGGCTCTTATTTACAATATTTTGGATGTTTACTTCCCTTCATGTAGTCTAAGATTGCATGAAATTTTTAGTAGTTATTTGACAATCTGGTTTGATCATTTTAAAATAAGTTATAATATTCCCTAACTCCAAAGTTCCCAAATGCTCCTTTGCTGTTAATAGCACCTCTGCCTCTGACCCCAGGCAACCAGTGATCTTTCTGTCACTATAAATTAGTTTGCATTTTTTGAAGCTTTGTATAAATGACATCATACACATCTAGATAATCCATTACAAAGGATTTTTCTCCTTTGGAGAATTTTTTTTATTTAAAAGAAGCCAGATAATCCAAAATCTGTTTGCAGAATTGAATTTTTAAACCTAACTTTGAGATATTTGTCCTTTAAAATTTCTTCTTGTTGGTTTCAGTCTAGTGTTTCTGTATATCAAAATGATTTTGAATCCTGAAGCTGTCATCCAAAGTATTAGATAGCTGTCCTTTCTAGCTGTAAGGTTTCTGTATGCTTGACAAATGAATTTCAATACATTACTGCAGAACAAAGAATCATAAAATATTAGCACTGAAAGAATATAAAGTCATGAATTTTACAGTTGATCAGAACAACCAACATGCACTGGAGATGTTTTATCCACTTGGTTCAGAGCTAAAGGACTGACTTTGACCTTTCCTTTTTACTTTACCTAAAGTGCTATGACAATTATTGCATCTACCACTAACTCTGACATATTTTCAAAGACAAATAACATATTATTTTTCAAAAGCAAATAAAGCTGGCTCTAATTCCCTCACCATCCTCTTCATTTTTCTTAAATACTTTCTCTGTGTGTATATGTGTTTCAGTTCAGTTCAGTCGCTCAGTCGTGTCTGACTCTTTGCGACCCCATGAATTGCAGCACGCCAGGCCTCCCTGTCCATCACCATTTCCCAGAGTTCACGCAGACTCATGTCCATCGAGTCAGTGATGCCATCTAGCCATCTCATCCTCTGTCGTCCCCTTCTCCTCCTGCCCCCAATCCCTCCCAGTATCAGAGTCTTTTCCAAGGAATCAACTCTTCGCATGAGGGGGCCAAAGTATTGGAGTTTCAGCTTTAGGATCATTCCTTCCAAAGAGATCCCAGGACTGATCTCCTTCAGATTGGACTGGTTGGATCTCCTTGCAGTGCAAGGGACTCTCAAGAATCTTCTCTAACACCACAGTTCAGAAGCATGTTCTTCGGCACTCAGCTTTCTTCACAGTTCAACTCTCGCATCCAAACATGACCACTTGGAAAAGCCATAGCCTTGACTAAATGGACCTTTGTTAGCAAAGTAATGTCTCTGCTTTTGAATATGCTATCTAGGTTGGTCATAACTTTCCTTCCAAGAAGTAAGCGTCTTTTAATTTCATGGCTGCAGTCACCATCTGCAGTGATTTTGAAGCCCCCAAAGATAAAGTCTGACACTGTTTCTACTGTTTCCCCATCTATTTCCCATGAAGTGATGAGACCAGATGCCATGATCTTCGTTTTCTGAATGTTGAGCTTTAAGCCAACTTTTTCAGTCTCCTCTTTCACTTTCATCAAGAGGCTCTTTAGCTCCTCTTCACTTTCTGCCATAAGAGTGGTGTCATCTGCATATCTGAGGTTATTGATATTTCTCCCAGCAATCTTGATTTCAGCTTGTGCTTCTTTCAGCCCAGGGTTTCTCATGATGTACTCTTCATGTAAGTTAAATAAGCAGGGTGACAATATACAGCCTTGACGTACTCCTTTTCCTATTTGGAACCAGTCTGTTGTTCATGTCCAGTTCTAACTGTTGCTTCCTGACCTGCATACAGATTTCTCAAGAGGCAGGTCAGGTGGTCTGGTATTTCCATCTCTTTCAGAATTTTCCACAGTTATTGTGTATATGTGTTTAGAAACATTTAAAAATTTTTTGAGGTATAATTCATATTTAACAAAAATCACCCATTTTGAGTATAAACTTTGATGAGTTGTAAGTGTAAACATTTTTATTAAGTATTATTACCAATCATTGTGCAGAATATTTTCATCACTCCAAAATTCCCTAATGCTGTTTTTTTGCTTTCCATTTTTCTTCCTGTCTGACTCCAGGCAACTACCAATCTACTTCATATCTCTATAGTTATATGTTTTAGAAACATTTAAAAATTTTTTGAGGTATAATTCATATTTAACAAAAATCACCCATTTTGAGTATAAACTTTGATGAGTTGTAAGTGTAAACATTTTTATTAAGTATTATTACCAATCATTGTGCAGAATATTTTCATCACTCCAAAATTCCCTAATGCTGTTTTTTTGCTTTCCATTTTTCTTCCTGTCTGACTCCAGGCAACTACCAATCTACTTCATATCTCTATAGACCAGTTTGCATTTCCTAGAGTGTCACATGAATATAGTCATGCAGTATGTACTCTTAGTATCTAGCTAACTTCTAGAATCTTTTTGAGCTATATCCATGATTTCTTGCCTGTTCCACTAGTTTATTTCTTTTTATTCATGTGTATTTTGTTTATTCATTCCTCTGTTCCTGGCTATTTGAGTTGTTCCCGGCTATTTGAGTTGTTCCCATTTTAAGCTATTTAAGCTATTATGAATAAGGTGCTACAAACATTAGTGTACAAGTCTTTCTGTGGCAGTATATTTTCATTTCTCTTGGATACATACCTACGAGTGGAACTACTGAGTCATATGCTTAATTTCGTATGAAACTGTCAAAGCACTTTTCAATGACTGTACCATTCTCTAGTCCCATCAGCAGTGTATAAGAGATCTAGATAAACATCCTCACCAACACTTAATTTTCCTTTAAGTCATTCTGTGGATATATAGAAGTAACTTACTGTGGTCTCTATTAGCATTTCCTGAAGACTAAAATAGTGAGAATCTCTTGATGGTTTTTTATTTTCCTTGCCATCCATTTTCTTCCTTGGTGAAGTACCTGTTCAAATTTCTTCCCAGGAACAATCAATACTCTCTTTCTCTCTCCCTCCTTCCCTTCTTTTCTCTTCACCAAGTTGCTATTCCATCTTGCTCTCAATTTCTTTTTTTCTTGGTGTGTGTTTGTATGTTTAGAATGGCATCCACCCACTCAAAAATGTCTTTGCTGAAGATCAGAATAGGCCCAGTTGTTTTTGCAACAGTAACTGTAATCAGGGGTGCTACCAGGTGAAAATATTTACTGCTGGGAGAGAAGAAATATTCTATGAAAATGTGTACAAAAAACTTACTCATTGAACCACCTTCTTAGCATAATTTCTCATATAAAGCCAAATAAACCAAACTTTAAGAAGCAATTGAAAATTTCTACCACATAAATACTGGTGCTTTGAATCAAAGTAAGTCAATAAAGCCGAATTAAGGGGAAAAAAACTCTCCTGTGATTTCTTGAGCTGATTTCATTAAACTTGTTAATAAAATGCAGTGTTCAATGTAGAGATTCTCAGCCTCTTTTAATGAATTCATCCTTTTGTTCCTAAAAGCTGAAATTCATCTTGATAGTAAGCCATATTCAACATTTTCTTTGATTAGATTAGGAAGTTTAAATTTGTTAAGAGTTTTGTTTTGCCAACTATCTCAACTACTTGGAACAATCTAAAACATATTTTTCTTGGGATTTGCAGTATTAAAGTATAGCAGAAAGATAATGAGGCTGGATAGTGAGGAAAATGGTTAACCAGTTCAAGATCAAATCATTGCAGTCCATATCTATAAATTTCCCAGATGACAGGATAGTAATCTCCCACTGAGTCATATGGTCTAATTTTGTTGTTGTTCAGTCACTGAGTTGTGTCTGATTCTTTGTTACCCCACGGACTGCAAACTCCAGGCTTCCCAGTCCGTCACTATCTCCCCGAGTTTGCTCAAACTCATGTTCTTAGAATGGGTGATGCCATCTAATCCTCTCATCCTCTGCTACCCCCTTCTCCTTTTGCCTTCAGTCTTTCCCAGCACAGAGCCTTTTCTAATGACTCAGCTCTTCGCATTAGTTGGCCAAAGTATTGGAGCTTCAGCTTTAGCATCAGTCCTTCCAATGAATATCAAGATTGATTTCCTTTAGAATTGACTGGTTTGATCTCCTTGCAGACCAGGAGACTCTCAAGAGTCTTTTCCAGTACCACAGTTCAAAAGCATCAATTCTTCGGTGCTCAGCCTTCTTTATGGTCCAACTCTCACATCTGTGAGACTTCGCATCTCACATCTTAAAGACTCTGATTCTGGAAAAGATTGAAGGCAGGAGGAGAAAGGAACGACAGAGGATGAGATGCTTGGATGGTATCACCGACTCGATGAACATGAGTTTGAGCAAACTCTGGGAGTTGGTGATAGACAGGGAAGCCAGCTGTGCTACAGTTCATGGCACTGCAAAGAGTCAGACATGACTGAGAAACTGAACTAAACTGAACTTACATCTGTACGTAACTACTGGAGAAACCTTAGCTTTGAGTATACGGATCCTTGTTGGCAAAGTGATATCTCTGCTTTTCAGTACTCTGTCTAGATTTGTCCTTCCTTCCAAGGAGCAAGCGTCTTTTGATTTCACAGCTGCAGTAGCAGTCCACAGTGGTTTTGGAGGCCTGAAAAATAAAATCTGTCACCGTTTCCACTTATCATCCTTTTATTTGCCATGAAGTGATGGGCCTGGATGCTGTGATCTTAGTTTTATGAATGTTGAGTTTTAAGCCAGCTTTTTCACTCTCCTCTTTCACCTTCATCAAGAGGCTCTTTTGTTGCTCTTCACTTTCTGTCATTAGAGTGGTATCATCTGATTATCTGAGATTGTTGGTATTTCTCCTGGCACTCTTGATTCCAGCTTGTGATTTATCTAGCTGGCATTAGGCATGATGTTCTCTGCATCAAGTTGAATAAGCAGGGTGACAATATAAAACCTTATACTGCTTTCCCAATTCTCAACTAGTCTGTTGTTTCATGTCCAGTTTTAGCTGTTCTTTCTGTGGCCTGATGATGGAACATTATCTAAGAGTTGCAGATTCTGTATTGAGCATGTTTCCTTCAGTGGCTTTCCTCTCTGTATCTGGAGCCCTACTGCCTCCCTGGCCATCTTTTGTCTTCCTGCTTCCCCTGAGATACTTGGGCCTCACAAAAATGTAATTCCATTCAGGCCTGCTCTTTCAGTGATTCTGGTCTGAATAGTCACATGTAAGGGGACTAATACCACCCCTTCTTCCACTAGACTTAAAATTTATTAAAATATGTAAGCTCAGCTTTTCTCAATTTCTCTTTGTTTCTTATTTTAAATGTAAGCAAATTATATTCTTTTTTATTCCCTTTGTTACATTCCATATAGACAACATTAAATTGAGTATCTGTATTAGTTCGGTTTGCAGTTTGTGTCTTTGTATTTTTATCTATTTTATTAACTTTTTTCCCCCTAAATCCAGACCCTGTTTCAGTCCATTCAGACTGCTATACTACATTGGCCTGGGTGGCTAATAAACAACAGACACTTATTCCTTTTAGTTCTGGAGGCTGGAAGTTCAGGATCAAGGCACCAGCATGGTAGCCTTTTGATGATGGTTCCCTTCCTGGTTCATAGCTGGTGCCTTGTTGCTATGTGCTCATGTGGTGGAAGGAGCAAGGGATCTCTTAGAAGCCTGTTTTATAAAGACATGAAGCCCATTCATGATGGGTGAAACCCTCATGGCCAAATCTCCACTCAGAGATCTTACCTACCAATACCATCATCTTTGGAAGTTGGGATTTCAACATATGAATTTGGTGAGGTGAGTCAGACACAGACATTCAGACTAGAGCAGTCCCTTTCCTCCTACTATATTTGGTGTTCATTCTGTTATTTTAACTTTTTAAATTGAATTAATAGTTCAGTACTTTTTCAGGTTTTTTAATTTTATTTGAAAAATGGGTTCAAAGACTAAATTTTTCCTTTAAGGACAATTTTAACTACCTTAATACATTTTAAAATATACAGTTTTAAAAATTGTTATTCACTTTTAGGTTCTTTATAGTTTCTATTATGATTACTTCCTTGAATTTTTTGTTTTTTAATTTAAGGAATCTGAAGTTTTTTCTGGTGTATTTAAGTTAATTTCATTGTGCTTAGAAAACTTTTTTTTCTAGTTCTTAGGCTCTTTGTGTGTGTGTGAATGAGAGAGAGAGAGAGAGAGAGAGAAGGAGAGAGTCTTGTTTCATAAAACATAGCTTAGCATATGGACAATTTCCATAGATACCCCTTTATGCTAAAGAAAAATGTAGTCTACAGTACTAAATATGTGGTTCTATACAAGTCCATTGATCAATCTGGCTAATGTAAGGTCTGGATTTTCTCTGTATTAACTGATCTCTTTTTTATTTGATTGACCTACTGATTACTGAGATCTACCTGCCATGATGATAGATTTATCAATTTCCTCCTATATTTATGGTGATATTTGCTTTATTTGTTTCAAAGCTATGTTATTTGGTAGCAACAGATTTCAAATTGATATACCTTTTCGGTAAACTTTATTAATGCCTTTGGCTTTTGGTTTTATTTGTCTGAGAGAAACTGTAGCCTCATTTTGGATAGTATTTGCCTGGCACATAATTTCTCATCCTTTTTATGATATGTTTATGTAACTTGTAAACAGAATAGCACCAGAAATGTAAAAATTTTTGAGACTTAATTTCGTTTTAAGGAATAAGCTTAATTCATTTAAATTATTTGGATTACTAAATTTAATTTAATTTTATCCATATCACCATATTCGTGTTCTCCATTCACAGTGCAGGTTTTGTTTCATTTTTTTTGTTTAAGATTGAATAACTGTTGTATTTTTCCTTTTTTATTTTCTATGTATTTGGTAGTTTTATACTTTTATTTTCAAGTTGTTAATGGCACTGTTAAAATCTCAATGTACATATTAATTATAAAACTAATCAA
>SJYC01049926.1:0-22843 GCA_006408675.1 Madoqua kirkii | reverse complement strand
AAACTTAGTCCATGGTTTTATCTTAGTATATGTTTGGCCAGAAAAATAAGTATAATTGTAATTGCATTTTTATGCATTTACTGTTTGCAGAATATTGAAGACAGTCTGAGACTATGAAAAACAATATATTTGTTGCCTTGCTTGCAAGATGCTACCTGTCTTTGAGGAAACCAAACAAAGTAAAAAGCACTGAAACATAAGTATTAGAGAGCAAGCTATCAGAAAGCTGTAAAGAGTCCATATGCTGTGGCAGATCTTGTTGATACCTTTCATCCTTCATGGGGAAGCAAATAAGTATCCTAGGTACAGCCTCCATCAGCTGTGCCTCTAGGTTTCCTGGCTTTGGTCTTGGTAAAGCACAGGTCACCTTGACTTACTCTTTCATTTTGTTGAAGATAATGGAGCTTGACAGCACAGTTGTTTACAACAGTAAAGATTTGGATTTAACTGATGTCCCAAAGTAGTTTGTTAATAAAATAACTATGGAACATCTATCCAAAAAAACACTATGTAGGTATTACAATGATTTTGTAACTATATTTATTGATGTGAAAAAAGATAAAGACATGAAATGTAAAATAGGTTCTAGAATTTTTGTGAAATTTTATATGCATATATTATATTAACAGAGTTTGGATATAAGAAGCATCACATTTTGAAATTTCACTATGATATATATTTAGGTGGCAAGTATTCTGATCGTATCAGCTAGAGGTTTGTTTTGGCACTTGATCTTTGCCAAGTGTGATTTGGATCTTCTGAAAGGTCATTGCAGGCATTCCCTTTGGATGCCCTGCCTCTTCCTCTGCTGTCCAGGATGGTCCTGTCACAAGGACCCAAGCGAAACTCATTTTCGCAGTAAAGGGAAGTTTCTCTCCCTAGGTAGGTGGAAGAGAAGCCCTAGGTATGGAAAATTCAGTCTGTAAAACTCAGTTTTGAGTTTCCCTTGGAAGAAAGAAGTTCTCATTCTTTCTGATATCTTTATAGCAATGAGAAAAGAGAAAAATCATCAATACATTTCCCTGCTGTCCTTTGTATGTACATTGTTTATTATATATGCATTCAGTTCAGTTCAGTTGCTCAGTATGTCCGACTCTTTTTGACCCCATGGACTGAAGCACGCCAGGCTTCCCTGTCCATCACCGACTTCTGGAGCTTGCTTAAACTCGTGTCCATCAACTCAGAGATGCCATCTAACCATCTCACCCTCTGTTGTCCCCTTCTCCTCCTGCTTTCAATCTTTTCTTGCACTAGGGTCTTTTCCAATGAATCTGTTCTTTGCATCAGGTGGCCAAAGTATTGGAGTTTTAGCATCAGTCCTTCCAATGAATATTCAGGACTGATTTCCTTTAGGATGGACTGGTTTGATCTTCTTGTAGCCCAAGAGACTCTCAAGAGTCTTCTCCAACACAACAGCTCAAAAGTGTCAATTCTTCGACACAGCTTTCTTTATAGTCCAAGTGCCACATCTGTACATGACTACTGGAGAAACCATAGCTTTGACTCGATGGACCTTTGTTGGCAAAGGAATGTCTCTGCTTTTTAATATGCTGTCTAGATGGCTCATAGCTTTTCTTCCAATGAGCAAGCACCTTTTAATTTCATGGCTTTAGTTATCATCTGCAGTGATTTTAGAGCCCAAGAAAGTAAAGTCTGTCACTGTTTCCACTGTTTCCCCATCTATTTGCCATGAAGTGATGGGACCCGATGCCATGATCTTAATTTTTTGAATGTTGAGTTTTAAGCCATTTTTTTTCACTTTCCTCTTTCGCTTTCATCAAGAGGCTCTTTAGTTCCTCTTCACTCTCTGCCATAAGAGTGGTGTCATCTGGATATTGGAGGTTATTGTTATTTCTCTCCGCAATCTTGATTTCATCTTGTGCTTCATCCAGCCTGGAATTTCGCATGATGTAATCTGCAAAGAAGTTAAATAAGCAGGGTGACAGTATACAGCCTTGACATACTCCTTTCCCAATTTGGAACCAGTATGTTGTCCCATGTCCGGTTGTAACTGTTGCTTCTTGACCTTCATACACATTTCTCAGGAGGCAAGTAAAGTGGTCTGATACTCCCATCTCTTTAAGAATTTTCCACAGTTTGTTGTGATCCATACAGTCAACGACTTCAGTGTAGTCAGTGAAGCCAAAGTAGATGTTTTTCTGGAACTCTCTTGCTTTTTTTATGATCCAAAAGATGTTGGAAGTTTGATTTTTGGTTCCTCTATCTTTTCTAAATGCAGCTTGAACATCCGGAAGTTCTCAGTTCACGTACTTTTGAAGTCTAGTTTGGAGAATTTTGAGCATTACTTTGCTAACATGTGAAAGTGAAAGAAAATGAAAGTGAAGTCACTCAGTCGTGTCCGACTCTTTGCGACCCCATGGACTGTAGCCTACCAGAGTCCTCTGTCCGTGGGATTTTCCATGCAATAGTACTGGAGTGGATTGCCATTTCCTTCTCCAGGGGATCTTCCCAAACCAGGGATTGAACCCAGGTCTCCTGCATTGTAGACAGACACTTAACCATCTGAGCCACCAATGAATGCAATTATGTAATAGTTTGAACATTCTTTGGCATTGCCCTTCTTTGGGATTAGAATGAAAACTGATCTTTTCCAGTCCTGTGGCAACCGTGAATTTTCCAAATTTGCTGGCACATTGAGTGCAGCACTTTCACAGCATCATCTTTTAGGATTTGAAACAGCTCACCTGGAATTCCATCACCTCCACGGGCTTTGTTCATAGTGATGCTCCTAAGGCCCGCTTGACTTCACAGTCTAGTATATTTGGTTCTAGGTGAGTGATCACACCGTTGTGTTTATTTCACCATTAAGATCCTTTTGTATAGTTCTTCTGTGTATTCTTGCCACCTCTTCTTAATATTTATACGTATCTTATATGCTATGAAACTTGAGTGTCTAGAAGGATATTTGCAGCAGAATATTTACAGGAATTATTCTGAAATGTTAAAATATGCTTTTATCTTTTTTGCTTTTTTAAAGATTAATTTCATGTGGTATTTGTTATATATTTGTTTTACAATAAATATAGATTGCTTCCACAAATATTTAGGTAATAGAGTGTTTCTGTATCTTTAAAATTATTATAAAATCTCTTATAAATGAGATATTCACTTAAAAAGATCATTTTTAGTCCTCATAATGTTTTAAAGGATTAAAAATGTATCCAAAGTATGTAAACTAGTAAATGACAGAATGCGAATTTGAAGTCCTTTCTTCTCAATGGAAATGTGTGCTAGTTTATTTTACCAGTCTGATTTTAGGGGAAAATGCTAATTTGAATAATTGCTAACGGCTAATTTAAATTTGTAGGGTGCATCTGCAAAGCATAGATTTTTCCTCCTGTAGATTTTCTGAAAACTGCTTTTGCTCCTATCAAGGGGAAAGGAATAGAGGAAATGGAGGAAGATAAAAAATTATTTTTAAGTACTAGATTAGTGTTGTGTTGCTGCCATATAAATTATCACAGATTTAGCAGCTTAAACCACACAGATTTATGATCTGACTGTTCTGCAATTCAGGGATCCAGAGGACCCATGAGCTGTGCTCCAGATCCCATAGTATAACCTCAAGGTTTTAGGCCCCCTAGGTTTTCATCAGGAGGCTTTGGGAGAAAATCATTTAGATTGTTGGCAGAATTTCATTCTGCATGGTTGTAGGACTGAAGTCTCAGTTGCCTTGCTGCTTGTCAGCCTGAGGTCATTCTCAGCTTTTGGAGGATGCCTGTAACTTCCTTGGAGTCTGACTCGCCTCTTCTGTCTCATCTCTCCTCTGACTTGAGCTGGAGAAATTTCTCTGCTTTTAAATGGTCAGGTAATTAGAATGAGCCCATCTGGATAATACAGGCTACTTTCCATAATTTAAGGTCCATAACCTCAATTATATCTACAAAATTCCTTCATAGCCCTACTTAGATAGTGTTTGGTTGAATAACCAGGAGACAGAATCTTGGGGGAACAACTTTAGAGTTCTTTCCACTGTATGTTTTTTTCCTTATTTTTTTTTCCCTTCAAAACTAAGGGATAAAAGTATTCACACTCTTTTTAAAAGGTTAATGTAGTATTGATAACCTTTAGTGCTTATACCTAAACATTTGACATATCTCAGATATTCAGAGAGATAGTTCCTCCAAATCCAACCTTGAATAGTTTTGTCTACATATTTCAAAATGGAATTTTTAAGCCTCATAGGAGTGTTTATTTTCAGCTTGGCTAAGAAAATGGAACACAAATATGCTATTCCCAAATAATACACTGTTTCACTGAGGTGTAGCTTGTAGAGGATTCGGGAACAAATTCCAAGGTCATAGGAGCTCATTAATAAGCAAGTAACCTATTTATTACACAGCCGTATATTGCTACAGTCTAGTTCCTGTTTCCAAGTACTTGTCTATTATGTCCCAGTTCTATGCATTTGTCTTAAACTGTGTTTATCACCACTACTCTGACTAGGATGTGTAGTCTTATTATGGATTTGGGTATATGGGTGTAAACTAGGTTCAAAGAGATAAGTTCCAAAGATTAGATAAACATTAAGTTCTCTAGCCCTCTTCCTAGAAGTGTGAAGAAAAAAATCATTTATTTTTCTTGTTCTTTATTTTTAAATGAAATAATTTAAATTCTCTTCTTAATCTCTATCTTGACCTGATATAGATCACTTCCAAAAAAGTATGACAATCTTTAAGGATAGATATATTCCCACAAATGAGTTAAAAAGTGACCCAAATTTTGCCATTAGAAATTGTATCTCATTCCTCTGACAAGTTGATTTTTCCTTAGGAAAAATAACAAAATAGAGAGGCAAAACCTGGTAATAAACCACAAGATAATCAATAGATAGATAGATAGATAGATAGATAAGGGGCAGGAGGTAAGAGACCTAAGTAGCTGGACAATACATTTTTGACAGGAAGCCTGGATAAATTTTGAAATAGATGTGTGGATATTAAGAAAGTGTAAGTCACTCAGTCCTGTCAGACTCTTTTGGGACTCCATGGACTGTAGGCTGACAAGCTTCTTTATCCATGGGATTTGCCATGCAAGAATACTAGAGTGGGTTGGTTGTCATTTCCTTCTCCAGGGGATCTTCCCAACCAAGGGACTGAAACCAGGTTTCCTGCACTACAGGCGGATATTTTGAAGGTAGATATATATTTTTGGACAATTAGTAAATAGGGTTTTAATCCTCTGATATTTCCAAGACTAAATTGTCCTTAAGGGAATTAATGAGAATAGTAGATTGTGGTTCTGGCTGTTAAGGAATGTGAACAGAGTTTACTTTGTCCTTTATATACTGGCAGGGGACATACCTAGTGAGAGGAGAACCTACCTATCATGAAGGGCCGTAATGCTGTCATAACTGACAACTGCTGTCAGGATCTAACACATAATAGGATACTTTTTACCTGAGGAGACATATTAGCCAGGGTTTTAGGGTCTATAAGATTTTCCAGGCAAGAACACTGGAGTGGGTTGCCATTTCCTTCTCCAGGGGATCTTCCCGACCCAAGGACTGAACCAATGTCTCCTGTATCTCCTGCATTACAGGCAGATTATTTGCCCACCGAGCCATCGTGGAAGCCCCAACTAGAGAAACCAAACAAAAAGGATGT
The DNA here is from genome assembly GCA_006408675.1 of Madoqua kirkii. NCBI lineage: Eukaryota > Metazoa > Chordata > Mammalia > Artiodactyla > Bovidae > Madoqua > Madoqua kirkii. The sequence goes on along the minus strand of SJYC01049926.1, from coordinate 17,216 downwards.
GCATATATGTTTTTGTTGTTGTTCAGTCACTAAGTCATGATCAACTCTTTTTGACCCAAAGGACTATAGCACACCAGGCTCCCTTGTCCTTCACTATCTCCTGTAGCTTGCTCAGATTCATGTCCATTGAGTTAGTGATGCTGTCTAACCATTTCATCCTCTATCACTCCCTTCTCCTTTTGCCTTTAACTTTTCCCAGCATCAGGGTCTTTTCCAATGATTGGGCTCTTTCATTAGATGGTCAAAGTACTGGAGCTTCAGCTTTAGCGTCAGTCCTCCTAATGAATATTTAGGGTTTGATTTCCTTTAGGATTGACTGGTTTGATCTCCTTGCAGTTCAAGGGTCTCAAGAGACTTCTCTAGCGCCACAATTCAAAATCATTAGTTCTTCAGCGCTCAGCTTTCTTTATGGTCCAACTCTCGCATCCTTGCATGACTACTGGAAAAACCATAGCTTTGATTCCATGGACTTTTGTTAACCAAGTGATGTCTCGGCTTTTTAATATATGCTGTTTAGGTTTGTCATAGCTTTTCTTCCAAGAACAAGCATCTTTTAATTTCATGGCTGCAGTCACTGCAGTGATTTTGAAGCCCAAGAAAATAAAATCTGTCACTGATTCAACTTTTTCCTCTTTTCTTTGCTGTGAAGTGATGGGACCGAAAACCACAATCTTAGCTCTTTGAATGTTGAGTTTTAAGTCAGCTTTTTCACTCTCCTCTTTCGCCTTCATCAAGAGGCCCTTTAGTTGTTCAGAAAGCTGTTCACTTTCTGCCATTAGAGTGGTATCATCTGCATATCTGAGGTTACTGACATTTCTCCCTACAATCTTGATTCCAGGTAGATATTTTTCTGGAACTCCCTTGCTATCTCTGTGATCTAAAAAATGTTGGCAATCAATCTGTTTCCTCTGTTTTTTCTAAATCTGGCTTGTACATCTGAATTTTCTCTGTTCATGTGCTGCTAAAGTCTAGCTTGAAGGATTTTGAGTACAACCTTACTAGCATGTGAATTAAGTGCAACTGTATAGTAGTTTGAACCTTTTTTGGCATTACCCTTCTTGGGAATTGGAATGAAAACTGACCTTTTCTGTTCTGTGGCCACTGTTGGGTTATATATGCAGAGGAGATTTATTTTAAAGAATTTGCTTAGGTGATTATGGTGGTGGTTTAGTCACTAAGTTGTGTCCAGCGATTGTGACCTCATGGACTGTAGCCTGCCAAGCTCCTCTGTGCATGGAATTCTCCAGGCAAGAATACTAGAGTGGGTTGCCACTTCCTTCTCCAGAGGATCTTCAAAAAACAGGGATCAACCTGGATCTCCTTCATTGCAGGTAGAATCTTTACCCTTTGAGCTATGGACTTCTCATGATGATCATGGAAACAAGTGCAAAATCTGCAGGGTGGGCTGGTAGGAGAACCAGGAAGAGCTGATGCTGCAGTTCATGTATGAAGGCCGTCTGTTGGCAGCATTCCCTCTAGCTCAGGGGAGCTCAGTGTTTTTGTTCTTTTTGGGAAGTTAACTGATTGGATATGACCCACCTATATTATGTAGGGCAGTCTGCTTTGCTTAAAGTCAACTGATTTAAATGTTAATCTCATCCAAAAATAGCCTCACAGAATCATCTGGAATAATGTGTTACCATATATCTAGACATGGCATGTAGTTAACAGGCTATCACATAAAATGAGACATCACAGGGGATTCTAAAGTTTGATCTTTTGGGTGTTGTGGTCTGAATTCTTATACATTTGCAAGTTAATTTACATAATTATAAAAATAATGTTAGTGCTATCTGTGTTTTCTAGGTTTAGGTTAGATAGAATAACAGTGGAAAGTATATGCAAGTTATTTCAAATCCATTATAAATACTAATGTCTCTCATCTTCAAGTACCTCTTATGTGCTAGGTACTGCACTAGTGCTTTATGCAGTGAACTTACACAACATATAATATTACTCCCACTTCAGAGATGAGCAGTTTAACAGTAATTGATTGACATATGTAAGAAACAGAGTTAAGTAGCAGAGATGAAACTTCCATGCCTTCTCTCATGGAATATCTCATTTTTATACTGTGGCACTGTGCCTTCTACCTAGAAACTCGGCTTATATCTGTTTAAAAATCCACAGATTGGCTCTTAACATCATATCTTAAAGAGGGCAGCACCATTCTATATTTTTATTACAACTTGAATTTAATTAAAATGGTTAATAGAAATTGAAATGTTTAGAGAAAATGTTTCAAGAGCCTGATTATTATGCAGCAGTCCTTAATTGTTAGCTGAAAATAGGATAAATTTTAGCGTTCTCAGATGGTTCTTATTTAATGAATATGAATGACATCACTGCCAGCATTTTTTGAATAATTGTGTATATTCTACATAAATAGTTGCAGCAAAGGTACTGTCAGAACAGCAAACTGATTTTTCTCTTGTATTGGCAGAAGCACATCTAATTTAAACCTTAGAATAAGCTGGTCAGGCTACTGTCTTGCTGAGATTCTGTTAAGGTCAGTGCTCTGTATCTGCCCCTCTGGTTTCCCTGGCAAGGACTATGTGACATTTCCCAAGGAATGGAATCTGAGTAGTCCTATAATTTATTTGTTCATTTCATCCATTTATGAAAGGAAACAAGAGCAACAGCCATTTGGGAAAAGATTTACATAATTTAATTAAATGTGACCACTGCCTTCCTCTCTCAAAATGCTGATAACATCCCAAATGTTTTAGTCCCAGTCTCCTATCTTCCTTGAAGTTCTTAAGCACACATGATGGGAGGGGTGATTTCATTTGGGTGTAAGAAGTGATCCTATATTCTACCAAAAGCATATTCTTGCATTATCCATCAGTACTGACTAGGTATAATAGACACTCAGTTCAGTTCAGTTCAGTTCAGTCGCTCAGTCATGTCCGATTCTTTGCGACTCCATGAATCGCAGCACTCCAGGCCTCCCTGTATATCACCAACTCCCAGAGTTCACTCAGACTCATGTCCATCGAGTTGGTTATGCCATCCAGCCATCTCATCCTCTGTCGTCCCCTTCTCCTCTTGCCCACAATCCCTCCCAGCATCAAAGTCTTTTCCAAGGAGTCAACTCTTCACATGAGGTGGCCAAAGTACTGGAGTTTCAGCTTTAGCATCGTTCCTTCAAAAAAAACACCCAGAACTGATCTCCTTTAGAATGGACTGGTTGGATCTCCTTAAGTCCAAGGGACTCTCAAGAGTCTTCTCCAACACCACAGTTCACAGCATCAATTCTTTGGCACTCAGCTTTCTTCACAGTCCAACTCTCACATCCATACATGACTACTGGAAAAATGATAGCCTTGATTAGATGGACATTTGTTGGCAAAGTAATATCTCTGCTTTTAAATATGCTATCTAGGTTGGTCATAACTTTTCTTCCAAGGAGTAAGCATCTTTTAATTTCATGGCTGCGATCACCATCTGCAGTGATTTTGGGGCCCCCCAAAATAAAGTCTGACACTATTTCCACTGTTTCCCCATCTATTTTCCATGAAGTGATGGGACCAGATGCCATGATCTTAGTTTTCTGAATGTTGAGCTTTAAGCCAACCTTTTCACTCTCCTCTGTCACTTTCATCAAGAGGCTTTTTAGTTCCTCTTCACTTTCTGCCATAAAGGTGGTGTCATCTGCATATCTGACAGTGGTTGCCAACTCAGTCGGCTTTCCTCCTTCCTTGCTGATTTAGTTCTGAGTTTCCATTGTAATTTAGATATAAAATGTGATTTTTCCAAAGTGAATCATACTAATCCCATTACCTTTATTTCACGGATTGGTTTTGTTGTTAGTATTCAATCACTAAGTCATGTCCTATTCTTTGCGACCCCATAGACTGCAGCACACAAGGCTTCCCTGTCCTTTCCTGTCTCCTGGAGTTTGATCAAACTCATATTCATTGAGCTGGTGATACTATTAGGGAGGGGAATATGAATAAGTCCTGGCTCCTGAAATGTAAGGAATTGGCTGGAGGACTTTGGGTGAAGGATTTATTGTTCTTAAAATAGGACACATGGGGAGAGATGTGCCCCTTTTCCCCCAATGAATCTTGTTAGGTCTCCATGAATGAGATGCCTGAGCAGTGGTAATCACTTAGTGACCATAAAGGAAGTTATGTTGAGTGACTGACACATTATTGATGTTAGAGTAAAAAAGATCCTGAGTTCTTGATATGTCAATGAGCCACTTGAACAAATCCATCCTGGAGCTGTCCCTGCTATCTCATTATTTGAGATTAAAATGTTTCCTAATTTCTTAACCTACTATATCAAGGCTTTTCTGTGATATTTGCTGTAATGTGTTCTTACTGATAGCATTGACCCTTTTTCCTTTTGGTGGTTGTGTGCTTTCTTTGAAAGAGATGTGCCTTGCTTACTTGGTTTTTCTACCAGTGACCTTACCCTTGAATGTTGGTGAGTCATGCAGAGTCTCTCATTTCTAAAGAAGCATGTGTTGTGGAGGATGTGTTACATGAAAAGAAGGCTCGTGCTGCACTGTCAGATTGTTGCCCAAGAGCGCCTCTGGCATGTGTGCAGAATACTAGCCAAGTATAGTTACGGATGAACCACTACCATCAGCTCTCCCTCCAGTACACACACAGAAATGTGTCTCATAGGGAGGGAAGAATACTCTCAAAGAACCAACTGCCCCTCAGTTAAAGCATATGGCTAAAGACATTCACAATCCTACATTTGTTGGTACTGATGAATAGGACCACAAAAAGTATGCTGTGTACATGATATCACCTTTATTGTAGATAAAGACTACTTGACTTTTCTATGAAAAACATGGAACTCTTGACAGTGAACTCAAGGATCAGGCAAATTATCCCCCTTGGGCCAGTGAGACTTGCAGTGTAGATGGACCCAAGACCACTCATGATTTTGGTGAGCAGTTTCACTCCTGTGATCAGGAAAAGAATAGAGTTAAACTACTGCTATTGACTGAGCTGTGTGCCTCCTTGAAAGTATGATTTCCTAACCCCCAATGTAGTGGAATTTGGAGATGCAGTCTTTGGGAAATAACTAAGTTCAGACAAGGTCAAGGTCTCACACTTTTATGAGAAGAGACACAAGGGACTTTGTAGAGAATGCCCATAGGGTATATTATTGTGACCTCTCTTCCCAAGAAGGAAACTTCAGTAGTGGAAAAGAAATACCTATCATGAAAACTGTGTTTCTCTTCTCCTTCTAGAAGCGAATGTTCATGGAAACAAGCCCTGAAGTTAGCAGGGTGAGGGAATCAATGATCCTCCTTCCACAGTTCAGTAATTCTGCGTTAAGTTTTTCTTTTGGATGTCTGTCTTCTGTTTTGGTGAAAATGGCCTAGCTGATAGACAAGAGAGAGTAGTGAGTTTGTTTAATTGGCGGCCCTGTTTGGTGTTGCTGATGCATTAGCATCATCTAGATACATGGGGTTTTAGTCTAATGAAGTTGAACTCATTGGTTTCGAACTTAAAGGCTGGGGCTCAGATGAATAATAGTGTGGTGACCCAGGTTATTCACAGCACAGTTGGGGCTTCAGAGTAATAACCCAGTCCCAGGAATCAAAGATGTATTCTTCAGCCTCCACATAACAGGCTCAGCCTTCCATAATTAAATTTTGAACTCTTTGAAGATGCCAACCAAGGATGAAATTTACTAAGTATAAAATATAATTTGTTCTTCTACTCCCATGAGTTTATTGCTAGGTGTCTCCTAGTCTTTATTAAGAATTAATATGAACATTTTTTGTCAGCCAATTGGTCTTTGAAAGTTTTATATCTTTGGTTTAAAATTGTCCAGATTTCTTAGTGAAGTATTAAGAGAGTGGTTCATGTATATATTCTAAGAAAAAAAAGAAACCCACATTTATGTTATCATCTTAAAAACTTTGCAAAATATAAACAGGATTTTGCCAACAGTGTTTACCTCTGGGAGAGGGATTGAGTTAACTGAGGGTTGGGGCAGAGGGGAAGTTATATTTTTGACTTTATGTACTTCTATCTAAATTTTCTTTGATTTTGTTGTGATTGATTTGTTCTTCAGGAAGAGCGCTATGCAGTCACATTAAAAAAAAAAAAACAGACTTTGGTATTTGTGGGAATTTCAACAACTCTCCATTTTTTCTATTCTAGGAATTTATTACTAGTTAAAAATAAACATCCACCTGAAGAAAAGTTTGGAAACCAAACACATTAGGATTTGACTTCTGGTTCTGCCTTTTCCTGTTTACTGTCTTGTAAGCTGTTGAATTTCTTTGCATTTCCTTATATGTAAAATGAGGGCAATAATAAAGCATTGCAGAACTTTTGTACTGATTAGAAATAGTATGTGTTACAAGGTAGACATTGATGAAGTGCTGGTTGTGGAACTAGAGGCCAGGGCATAAACTGGTCATGAACTGCCACATGTGGGACTAATAGGGATCCCTGTTTGACTGGGGCAGTCGTAGTTTGCCCAGCTATCCCACTGTCATTACTGTTAGCATTCCTTCTCATTCTCAGATGCTTTGCAGTGAATGATAAATAAATTATATGGCCGTTCTATTATAAGCCACACTAAGGAGTTTGGACTTTATGCCAAAACTTGAGTGAGATACTGAGGTGAAGAGCATGCCCCAGGGGTAGTATGGCTTTTGAAATTTTCACCAGCCACAGGGCATGTCTATATATTGGTGGTTATGTCTACTTATTTCAAGAGTAAAGAGCAGTGTAAGCCTAGAAGAAAGAGACTCAAATGGTCTAAGGAGGCACTGAAAGATGAGTCTGGCGATAGAAGGAGACAGGTATGAAATGAGGCCATTGTGGAGCTGATCTTTGTACAGTTGCCTACCTTTCTTCTGCTGCTGATTTGTTTGCTTTTTAAATTTCAGTACTGACAAGTATAAAGCTGTTTGAATATTTTCACAAATTCAGGTTAAATTGGATCCACTAGCTAATACAGTGTTACTAGGGACTGAATCATTCACTCAGAAACCATTATCTGATACATTTCAGAAATAAACATTTAGTAGATGTGCCACTTTTCCTGTTTTTATTGCTAGATGAAGTTCACATATCCAAACAGCATATGAATTAGAGGGCAGGATCATCCTATGCACATAGGCAGACAGAAAAGGGCATCCTCGGGAAAAGATTTAGGCTTAGAGACAGAGACTGTCTATAAGGGATATTAACAAGTTACTCTTTCAGAGTTTTCTGAAGCAGCAAGTAGCCTGTGTGCAAGGTGGGCATGTATCTACTTACAGAGGAGTAAAGAACCAGATTCAAGCTGGTTTTAGAAAAGGCAGAGGAACCAGAGAACAAATTGCCAACATCCCCTGAATCATCGAAAAAGCAAGAGAATCTAGAAAAAATCTATTTCTGCTTTATTGACTATGCCAAAGCCTTTGACTGTGTGAATCACAATGAACTGTAGAAAATTCTGAAAGAGATGAGAATACCAGACCACCTGACCTGCCTCTTGAGAAACCTGGATACAGGTCAGGGAGCAACAGTTCGAACTGGACATGGGACAACAGACTGGTTCCAAACAGGAAAAGGAGTATGTCAAGGCTGTATATTGTCACCCTGCTTATGCAGAGTACATCATAAGAAATGCTGGGCTGGAAGAAGCACAAGCTGGAATCAAGATTGCTGGGAGAAATATCAATAACCTCAGATATGCAGATGACACCACCCTTATGGCAGAAAGTGAAGAAGAACTAAAGAGCCTGTTGATGAAAGTGAAAGAGGAGAGTAAAAAAGTTGGTGTAAAGCTCAACGTTGAGAAAACTAAGATCATGGCATCTGGTCTCCTCACTTCATGGGAAATAGATGAGGAAACAGTGGAAACAGTGTCAGACTTTATTTTGGGGGGCTCCAAAATCACTGTGAATGGTGATTGCAGAAATGAAATTAAAAGACCTAGACTGCATACTAAAAAGCAGAGATATTACTTAGTCAGTAAAGATCCATCTAGTCAAGGCTATGGTTTTTCCAGTGGTCATGTATGGATGTGAGAGTTGGACTGTGAAGAAAGCTGAGCACCAAAGAATTGATGCTTTTTAACTGTGGTGCTGGAGAAGACTCTTGAGAGTCCCTTGGACTGCAAGGAAATGAAACCAGTCCATTCTAAAGGAGGTCAACCCTGGATGTTCATTGGTAGGACTGATGTTGAAGCTGAAACTCCAGTACTTTGGCCACCTGATGCGAAGAACTGACTCATTTGAAAAGATCCTGATGCTGGGAGGGATTAGGAGCAGGAGGAGAAGGGGACGACAGAGGATGAAATGGCTGGATGGCATCACTGACTCAACGGACATAGGTTTGGATGGACTCTGGGATTTGGTGATGGACAGGGAGGCCTGGCGTGCTGTGATTCATGGGGTCACAGAGTCAGAGACGACTGAGCGACTGAACTAACCAACTAACTAACTAAAGAACCAGATCAGATTCCATTTTCTGTTTCAGTTGTTTTTAATCAGGGGATGTATTGGTGTTACCCAAGGAACTTTAAAAACAAAAATAAAAACAAACACACATGTGCTGGAGCACCAAACCAGATCTACTAAATTCAAATGGCTGGATGGAGGGGCAGTGAACCTTGAGCACTTTCCAGGTAAGCCTAACATGGACCCTGGGCCAAAAATGAATCCCCTAAGCCTGTGGTTCTTAGACTTTTGTGTGAACCAGGATGACCAGAAAGGCTGGTCCTACTCCCACACTTCAGATGCAAGTGTCTAGGGCAGAGCTTGAACATATGCATTTCTGTCAGATTCCAAGTAATGCTGATACCACTCTCCTGCCTGGACTTTGTGAACCCCTTCTCTGGGGTCTACTTCTCTTCACCCCTATCCTCACTGCTCTAGTGAGGTCTTAGTCATTTCTTACCTGAACTATTATTTTAGGTTTATATCTTATATACCTTCTACGCCAATTGCTGCCAAAGTGGTCTTTCTAAATAAAAATCTTATGGTGACTCAATAGCTTAAAGTGTTCCATGGGGTCCCCACTTCATCAATGCAATCATTATTTATGGAACAACACTCTCGCCCCTGCTACTCCCCCAGGCTCACCTCTCACTCTCCAGCTCTGCTCTGTTGCTTGCCTTCTTCAAAGGAGACTTGAAAGTGTGGTGGTTGTGTTTTTATTTCTGCTGCTGCAAAGCAGTTAGAAGCACAGACTTCTGTGGTTCTATTGAAACTTCTACACTTATATTTCTAGCTTTTGGCCTTGGACAAGTTATTTTTTTTACCTCTCTTTATTCCCATCTAGAAAGTAGAGTTGGCTACATGGTTCCTATGTCTTTGGATGATATACAAATTAAATAAGTATATATATGTATATAGCATTTGGAACAGTACCCAGAAAGTAGATGTTAGTTAGTTAAATATTAGCTGCTGTGGACCATTTCTTTCAGGGAACTGTTTACATATCCCTGCATACCAGTTTGCATGACACTTTGAGTAGACAGTCCTGTGTTTTCTATATGAACTGTTTATTTCCTTGATCACTTATAGCATTTAATTCATGTTTCCATATTCATACTAGTAGTTCTCCTCTTCATTCACCTATGAGCCTATAAAGAGTGGATTTTATTGGTGTTATTCTTTGATGACCTTACGCTTCAAGAAACCTACACTGTAGGCTCCTAGCTATAGTACCTAAAAATGCTGGTTGAATAATCACTTCATTGAATGACCAATTGTTGACTGAACCACTGAGTCATGAGATTTATAGAGGGTGAACGTGAGGGTTATGAACAAGAGAAGACATGCTACCTGACACAAGGGCACGAGGCCACATGGAACAGAAGCTGGTAGATGTTTGTTCGCTTTTCCTTGTTTCTCTGAAAGTGCATTATTGACCATTTAAAGATTTTTTTTGAAAGAAATATAAGAACGAAAAGTCTTAATGAAGAGTTGAACAATCAAGAATAGTTGATGTTTTTATACAGGAAATAAATAACTCAAAGAGATCGCCATAATTTTTGTTTTTAAGCATAGAATATATATCTGTAGGATCATAGAAAAAGCAAGAGAGTTCCAGAAGAACATCTACTTCTGCTTTATTGACTATGCCCAAGCCTTTGACTGTGTGGATCACACAAACTGTGGAAAATTTTTAAAGAGATGGAAATACCAGACCACCTGACTTACCTCCTGAGAAGTCTGTATGCAGGTCAAGAAGCAACAGTTAGAACCGGACATGGAACAATGAACTGGTTTCAAATTGGGAAAGGAGTACGTCAAGGCTGTATATTGTCTCCCTGCTTATTAAACTTCTATGCAGTGTAAATTATGCAAAATTGCAGGCTGGATGAAGCACAAGCTAGAATTGCTGGGAGAAATAACAATAACCTCAGATATGCAGATAACACCACACTTATTGCAGAAAGCAAAGAAAAACTAAAGAGCTTCTTGATGAAAATGAAAGAGGGGAGAAAAAAAGCTGGCTTAAAACTCAACATTTAAAAAACTAAGATCATGGCATCTGGTCCCATCACTTCATGGCAAATAGATGGGGAAACAATGGAAACAGTGACAGACTTTACTTTCTTAGGCTCCAAAATCACTGCAGATAGTGGCTGCAGCCATGAAATTAAAAGATGCTTACTCATTGGAAGAAAAGCTATGACCAAACTACATAGCATATTAAAAAGCAGAGGCATTACTTTGCCAACAAAGGTCCATCTAGTCAAAGCTATGGTTTTTCTCCTTTGACTGTGTGGATCACACAAACTGTGGAAAATTTTTAAAGAGATGGAAATACCAGACCACCTGACTTACCTCCTGAGAAGTCTGTATGCAGGTCAAGAAGCAACAGTTAGAACCGGACATGGAACAATGAACTGGTTTCAAATTGGGAAAGGAGTACGTCAAGGCTGTATATTGTCTCCCTGCTTATTAAACTTCTATGCAGTGTAAATTATGCAAAATTGCAGGCTGGATGAAGCACAAGCTAGAATTGCTGGGAGAAATAACAATAACCTCAGATATGCAGATAACACCACACTTATTGCAGAAAGCAAAGAAAAACTAAAGAGCTTCTTGATGAAAATGAAAGAGGGGAGAAAAAAAGCTGGCTTAAAACTCAACATTTAAAAAACTAAGATCATGGCATCTGGTCCCATCACTTCATGGCAAATAGATGGGGAAACAATGGAAACAGTGACAGACTTTACTTTCTTAGGCTCCAAAATCACTGCAGATAGTGGCTGCAGCCATGAAATTAAAAGATGCTTACTCATTGGAAGAAAAGCTATGACCAAACTACATAGCATATTAAAAAGCAGAGGCATTACTTTGCCAACAAAGGTCCATCTAGTCAAAGCTATGGTTTTTCCAGTAGTCATGTATGAATGTGAGAGTTGGACTATAAAGAAAGCTGAGCACCAAAGTATTGATGCTTTTGAACTGTAGTGTTGGAGAAGACTCTTGAGAGTCCTTTGGACTACAAAGAGATCCAACCTGTCAATCCTAAAGGAAATCAGCCCTGAATGTCCATTGGAAGGATGCTGAAGCTGAAACTCCAATACTTTGGCCACCTGATGCAAAGAGCTGACTCATTTGAAAAGACTCTGACCTTGGGAAAGATTGAAGGCGGGAGGAGAAGGGGATGAGAGAAGATGAGATGGTTGGATGGCATCTCCGACTAGATGGACATAAATTTGAACAAGCTCTCGGTGTTGGTGATGGACAGGGAGGCCTGGTGTGCTGCAGTCCATGGATCCCAAAGAGTCAGATATGACTGAGCAACTCAACTGAACTGGACAGAATATATGCAGTAATATGCAAAATCTAAATGTTGATAGATTTTAAAGATTCAGACTAAGTCATATACATTTCCCTTACTTCAGAAGCTCCCCCTTACCTGTCATTCTATCCAAAAGTGGTTTATTTCCATAACCACTTTTGTTTCTTTTTGAATCATACATAAATGAAATTATACCACAGATGTATTCTTGCCTGGAAAGTTCCTTGCACAGAGGAGTCAGGCAGGCTATAGGCCATGGGTCATAGAGAGCTGGACACGAGTGGCAAAGTGGTAAAGAATTGGCTTGCCAAATCAGAAGATACAAGAGGCATTGGTTCAGTTCCTGGATCAGGAAGATCCCCTGGAGGAGGAAATGGCAACCCACTTGAGTATTCTTGCCTGGAAAACTCCATGGACAGAGGAACCTGGCAGGGTACAGTCCAGGGGGTTCACAAAGAGTTGGACACAACTGATTGCACACACACCCACATACCATAGATACTTGTGTTTGATGTCTTTAGTTCATCATTTTGTCTAGGAAATTTAGCCATATTTTTGAGTGAAGTAATAGTTCATTTATTTCATTGTTGTATAGTTTCTGTTATTAGAATATGCCATAATTTATCATCTGTTCTGCTGTGATGTATGTTTGCGTCATTTCTAATTTGTTGACATTTGCAAATAATGCTACTATGAATGTTCTTATAACAGGCTCAGTAGTCAAATCGTCTGGGCACAGTATGATAGACAGATACTAAGATGACCTTAATGATCTCTGCCTCATGGTATCCAACGTTTGTGTAATATAGCACTTCCCTCACCCCCAACCCCACATAAAGATTGTACTTGTAACTTGTCTTAACCAGTATAATATGGGAAATTTATATTTGCCGCATTATATTGGCATCCCCTTTGATTAGGCTACATCATGAGGCAAAGATGATCTGTAACTCCTGTGGTTATATATACTACATAAGACTGTGTCTTAGGAGGTTGGAACAAGAGGTAATACTTGGTGGCTTAATGTACTGAATAACCATGTTGTAAAAGCCTCCCTGGCAACTTTTGGGTATAATGCAGCTCTTGGGATAACATATACATTTTATCCAAATTATCACAATTATTGGTATAAAATTGGTCACAATAGTTTATCTTTTTGACATCTTGGCATCTGAAATAATGGTGGCTTTTCTATCGCTGATCTTGATCACTTGTGTTCTGTCCCCTACTCTTTGACCCACCTCCCCACCCTGACGCAGTGTTAGACTTTAAATTTCAATTAATCCTCAAAGCCTTTGCTGATTTTCTCAACTTTATGTTTGCTTACTTTTTCATTGGTTTCTGTTATTTTTATTTCCTTTCTTATTTGTCAGTTTTAATTTGCTGTTCTTTTCATAGCTTCCTCAGATAGAAGCTCAAATCCTTTCTTCTTTTCTACATGTGAAAAGTGAAAGTCACTTAGTTGTGTCTGACTCTTTGTGAGTCCATGGACTATACAGTCCATGGAATTCTCCAGGCCAGAATACTGGATTGGGTAGTCTTTCCCTTCTCCATTATGCTATAAATTTTCTGCTAAGCATTGCTTTACCTGCATTTTACAAATTTTAGTATTTCAGTATTTCAAAGTCATTTTACTTTCCATTGTATTGGTCATTGACTCAGGGTAATTTAGATGTGTATTGCATAATATCTAAATATTTGAGATTTTAAAATTCAAATTTCTATTATTGTTTTTGGCTTACTATGTTTAGTGAATGCACTGTTTATGATTTCAGTTTTTCAAAATTTGTTGAGATTTATTTAATGACGCAGCACATGTTCTGTTTCCATATACATTCTGTGAGCTTTTGTAAAATATCTCTGCAGCTGTTAAGTGTAGTGTTATGGCTAATTAGGTTATTTTTTTTTTATCAATCAGGTTGTTCAAATATTCTATATCCTTACTGATTTATTTTTTACCAGTTTTACCATAATTACTGAAGAGTGTATTCTAATATCTTCAAAAATGATTGTTTCTTCCAATTCTTTCAGTTTTAATTTAAAAAGTTCCCTAAAAGTCTAGTTTTTCACTAGTGATATGCTGTTTACATTAGTTATATATTTTCCCTGTCTATTGACTACAAAATTTCTGTGTCCTTATGTTTAAAATGTGTTTCCTGTAAAGAGCATATAGTTCAGTTTTTTTTCTTGAATATTATAGTCCTTTAAATGGAATATTCAGTCTATTACATTGATAAAACTACTAATATAATTGGGCAAAATCTACAATATTTCTATTGTTTTTGTTTTTTACTCACAGGTCTTTTGCTCCTTTCTTTTATCTTGATTTATTTTGTATTTTTCAAAAATATTTGAAAATTTTCAGTTTTCCCTTATCTGTCAGTGTTACCATTCTTTTTAGTGGTTAGCCTGGAGATTATAATGTATTTTTGACTTATTAGATCCACCTTTTAAATATGTGCTGTTACCAACTGCCAGCAAAATACAAAGGCTTTAGAGCACTCAAATTCCAATTATCCTTTCTTCTCTTTGTAATATTGCTGTCATGCATTTTTATGCAAAATATATTTTAGACCCTCCAAATCATTATTACTATTATTTATGCATTCAGTACTCATTTTCTGCCAGTGTGTTTAGCCTTTTCTTTCTTTATTCCTTTTTACATTATTGTGTTTCTGTTTGGAACCTTTTTTTTTTTCCTGCCTCAAAAACTCCCTTCAGTGTTCCTGCTAATGATAAATGATCAGCTTCCTGAAAACCTCTTAATCTTAACCTTCATTTTTGAAGGATAGCTTACAAATGTAGAATTCTAGGTTGAGAAGTATTTTCTTTAAGCATTTTAAAGAGATCTTCCCATTATAGTTGAAATTCTATTATTTCTGTGGAAGAATTAGCTGTCAGTCTATTGTTGCTCTTTCAATATGTATTTTATATTTTACTCGGGCCTCCAAAGAGAGCTTAATAATTCACTGTTGGTTGATTTGATTCCACTTTTTTATTGGAATAAATGAAACTGGTGCTTTTTCAGTACTACCTGGAATTTACTGGCCCATGAACAGCACCAGACTATACATTGAATTGCAGATTAGTAGATCTGGTTCTAATTTTTGCTCCCATTAGCTAGTTATGTGGCTATAAGCAAATTAAGACCTCCATTTTCTCATTTGTAGAGTGAAATTATGTGGATGTACTGGATGAAAAGACCTCTTTCTCTGTCAGCTGTTTTTGATTCTTGTCAACAGTGCACATTGTTTGCTGAACCCATGGCAGGCAAAGCACGAGCCAAGAGGCTGGAAGAAGACGTAAAGAGCTGTAGGAACTGCAGAAACGTTTATTCTGCCCTAACTGACACAGCAGCTGTAGTAGCAGCCATAACACAGCCTTCTGTCCTAGCTAATGTAGCTGCCGTAGCAGCCAAACCACAAGGCCGTTCCAGGTGGAGCTTATATGTGCTTATAAGTGAGTGCTTATATGTGGCTGAGTGAGTACTCGCGATGTACATGTGCAGTGCTACAAGTGGTCGCAGCTGCTACATAGTCATTATAAAACATGGGGAAGAGTGAGAGTCTGTGGGGTGAGAGAGCTTGACCATGCCATCTTGGCTAGTTTGCTCTTTCCCTACACTTGATATGTGTGCATCTCCATAAGGCTACTCACAATGTGGCAGCTTGTTTCTTCCAGAGCAGGGGCAGAGAGAAAGAGTGAAAGATGGAAGTCATAGTCTTCTGTTACCTAGTTTTTGAAGGAGTATCCCATCACTTTTACCATTTTACCATTAGAAGGAAGTTGCTAGGTTCAGTCCACCCTCAAGGGTGGGGGGTACAGAAGATCATGGATATCAGGAGATGGGGATCTTTGGGGGACATTTTAGAAGCTGCCTGCCACACTATTGGAATGAAATTCAGATCATTTGAAATGTTCAATCTTCCCATTCACCTTGGTAAGGGGAAGGAAAGTAACAGCAAGTAATGCCAAATGGAAATTGTTTTGCATATATTTTCATGTAATGCTCATCAACTTTATGTATTAAATATTTTTAATCCATTGAAAATTATGGAAGAAGTATATAGCCTTCCCCAGATACCCTCCCCCTCCCCTTAAAACCCTCTGTTTAACCCCAAAGCTTAACAGGTTGTATGTTAAGCTTTGTTAATTAATCCCTGTTAATAACAGGAATTATTACTTTAAAAAATTAACAAGCAACTCTTTTCTAGATAACTTTGAGTTTTAGAAAGAACGTGGTTTTCTAAGCTTCCCCAGGTTAGGAGGGTAGGACAATATCTTGCCACACCTGGGCAATTCAACTTCACAGCAGCTCCCTATTAATCCAGGAAACAGAATTGTCTCTGAAAAACAGAAGACCTGATTAAAATTTCTGTCTCTGTGATTACTTACAACATCTGCTTTGTGCCCTAGGGTCCTCCTTTATTCTTAATCTGTCTAGAGTTTAAAGATTTCTTTCTGCACCTGTTATCAGATGAATCTGTGACTCTCATCAGAGAGATGTTAATTTATTCCACAGAAAAGCAAAGATACCTATGCTCCTCAGAGGTAACTAACACTGAAAAGGGAGCACAACGGTCCTGTCCTTTTGTTCTCTGTTTGTGTAAGGCAAATAGCATGGGGAATTGAAAATGCAGGCACACTTAATTCAAATTAGTCAAAGTATGCTTAATTATAAGGAACTGACATGCAGACAAATAAGGCCATTTAACAAAAGTTTAACTGCTCAGCCTTGTACTTTGTTATGTTTAGGGACCCGAAAGAGCTGTTGAGAACAAATCAGTCTTTCTGGATGGATATTATCAATTTCGCAACTCCAAGAATGCTTTGGGTTGTAAAAATCTTGAAATCTATAAACTCTCTTTCTAGAAAGACACACATATTTATTTAATACATTTTGGAAGTTTCAGAAACCTCTATTAGTCTATACATGGACTTCCAACCAAGAAACACTGCTAGGATAGAAAGAGGAAGTTTTTAAAATCAGGACACACTTGCTGAAGAGCTGTATATTTGAGAAAGGTTTTTGAAACTTCCCTGAGAGATATCAAGTGCTCTCATATGGGGACAGTATTGTGTAGGAAAGTATTTCTGCTGTAGTACCTCTTAAGCTTTGTATAAGAAGAATAACCTGAGAAACTTGTTAAATGTGCATATCTCTGGGCCCTATGACCAGTATGGATTCAGTAAATCTTAGGCGAGGCTCAAGAATTTGACTTAAGAAGGGCATAGAAGTTACTATATAGGTGGACCTGTAGCAAGCTTGAAGAAAGGCCTTGGAGCAGCTACCACTAAATTAAGTAATAGGGACTTTGCCCCGCCTAGATGAGCCTGGGAGCTGTTTGTCACTGTGTCCTTCTCTCCCACGGCTTTCTGGAGTGTTCTTATTCTGCTTATGAACAGTCCAGTGTAACTGGAGACATAAAAAACAGAAAAGGTAAAAAATAACAAGCCTTGAGATCTGTTGCCTAAACA